>VDFB02075410.1:0-14495 GCA_007258455.2 Sequoia sempervirens
ATTTCTCAACACCTTGTGTCATTCCCAAAAGGAAAAATAAGACAAATGAAAAATAAAAGGAAAAATATATATGGCATAGAGAAGAATGAAGGTAATAATAGAGGAATGCCACAAAGAGAGAGAGGACATTGAATAGATCATCATGGAGAATCACATTACACACATACAATCACATAAAAAAAAAAGAAAAATAAATAATGCAAAAGTCTAGTAAGGCACATGCAAGTCAACCTTAAGAAGGTCGTCTACATCCCAATTATGTTCAATATATACCAAAGGTGGACAATCAACCAAAGGGACAATGAAAAATGAATTACTAGGACAAGGCTATCTACTTCTTATAAACATTGAGTGCAAGACAAGAATGAACTGAGGTAGGTGATGGGAAAGATCATGTAATAGTGAGAACACAAGAATCTACAACTATTACATGATAAGGGGTGAAAGGGTCCCACCCTAGGAAACTCTTTCTAACATATCAAGTCTTTTTGAATATTTTTTCTAAAATACAACACTCATCAGTACTATGTCCAAGAATTTTATGGTAATGATACTATGATATGTTTGTGTTCAAGATTAGGATTTGGTTTCTGATCTTCTCTTATGAGAGGTAATTTAATCAATCCTCTATGTAAGAGTAATTTTAAATTCCTTTCAGTGTCAATTGGAAGATAAGGGAAATGAAGTTTCTTTAGTTTGTAAGGTCTTTTGTGTTTGCTACATTCATCAATTTCTCAAATTGATTGTTGAGGAGGACCTAAGGTGATCCTATCATCCTTGTCATTGTTACAAATCATTAGTTGTTCTTTAGGAAGAAGGACATTCATATCACCAAGATGACCTTGATATCCTAACCCTTTTGTATTTTCAATTGGTATTTGCTCTAGGATATGATGAATTTCATGCTCACCTGTTGTGTCACATCCTTGTTTACTTAAGATTGTGAATTATTTTTTAGATCTCTTATAGGTTGATGGGAGTTTTTGTTATTTTGTAAGCATAAAATTGATGAGTACTTGCTTGCTTAGAGGAACTAGGTTCACCTATTGTAGGAAACTTAGGTTCAATTTTGGAACCTAGGAAAATTGAGGATGATGTGGATTAAGTGATATCAAACCCACATTCAAGGCTTCCACTCAAGGATAACCCTAGATATCTCAATGTAAAAAGAGAAAGAGATCTTGTAATAGGGTTGTCCTCAGGGATGAAAGAAGACTAATAAGGGGTTCACCAACAAGTTTTGACCTGGAAAAGACAATGAAATGCAAGATGAAATACAAAATCCTAATTGAATGAAAACTAACACTAAATGGCCAAGGATAGTGAATGAAATGAAACAAAAAACTACAAAATAGAATGTGTGCACCTAGAAATTTGGAAGTGGATGGATGGAGATTTGGAACATTGGAAATTTAGACTTTATTGTTGAATGAGTCTCATTCACCAAGCTAGGTGAATTAGTAAATATTCTAGAAAACTATGTAGGAACAAAAATCTTCCGAAAGGGTATCCGAATCTATAAAATCCTAAAAAATAACTAGAATTGGGACTCATTTTCCAGAAGTGGCAAATCAGTCTAGTTGGGATTTTTTGAAGCTTGAAAGTTTGATAATGTTCTTCAATATCTACATTTTCCTTCATGATTGGTCTCTAGATCTAAATCTTTAATTTGCAACCTATAGGTCTTCTCCAAGATTCTCCTAGGCTTGATGACAATTTTGACAACTTTGGATGATTTGGAACTTTTCTTCAATCTTGCTCCTTAGGAACTATGGAACCTAAGCCTACAAATCACATAAAAATGAGAGGGAAAAATTTGTTGGGTTAGTGGATAGGGGTTTTCCCTAGTCAAACCCCATTTTGGAAATCAATCCTTGAAATGAAATCAAGTAGGAATACACAATGATGACTGAATAAAAGACAACGTTGCAACTGACTAAACCCTAGCAATAAAGTACAACAAATATGCTTGAGATGGTTGCAATGGATGTAGATCTTGACTCTTGCTTGAATGATGTTGATCTTGAACGAAATACTTGCTTGAATCATAAGCCCCACATCACAATTGTTACCATAATAAAAAATATGATGGATGAAATCTTTGAAATGATGATTGATGTTTGAAGAATGCTCAATTTTTTTTTATAATCTACCCTTCAATGCTCTTGAATACTCTTGTGAATGATCTTGAAATCAAACTTTCTATAACTTGATAGGTGACTTTATTGCTTGTTAGGATAAAATGAGTGAAAGAAACTTGTATTTATACTTAATTATGCTACAATTCTCAAAATTACAACACTACAAGCCAACATTAGATATAGGAGAATAAGATCCCACCAGAAATTTGAATTAATTTTTATTTTGGGCCACATGGGACTCATTCACCCAAGGTAGTGAATGAGTCCCATTAGACATAATGTATGGGACCAAAACCAAAAGTGCTTAGAAATGTGTGAAAACAAGTTTAAGGCCCAAAAATATACGTGTGACCCATTTTCCCAAGGTGGCAAATGAGTCCTAGATCACTAAATATGGGACACAGAAGCTAGAAACACCTAAATTATGATTGGATAATAGTTGGTTTTGTGATTATCCTTGAAAATATATAATAAACAGGAAAAACTGTGATTTTTAAAATAATTCAATTAAAACATAAGAAAAACAATTGTGTGAAGCCCTAAATTTTAAAGAATGTGTTTACAACATACTAACCTCTAAATAAAAATATAGAATATTTTAATTAAAAGGGTTTCGTATTGATTTGGGTGCTGCAGTAAAACCTTGAAGGAATATGTAAGTATTACAAAACTTCAATACTTTGTAAGTGCATTAGTCAACTAGGATGTGATGGGCCCAAAAGTGGTGATATGATGGGTGTCACAGCCAGCAATTTTCTACCCAAAATTGATGAAAACAAAATAATTTAAAGGGAGATTCTCCAACTTACCAATACTAAATTACCAGTTTACTTTGAATTTAGTAAATAGACTGTTTTCATTTTCCTATTTGAATTCAGAATTAAAGTTGATTATTCTATTTGATTGAAAAACATCTACTGCAAACATAATGGTATCCATTTTAGATTCCAAACATACATCACATTATATACTTCACATATAGGATAATTTCATGAAGTTTTATTGGGTAGTTAGACATACATTTTTTATATTTTCGTATTTATAATAAAAAGTTATGAATTAATTATTTACTTGGAAAAATTAAAAAATATCCACCTTATTCATGAGTTATCGATAAATTACTTGGACTAATTTAAACTAGACACAATGAATTGAATGAAATATAAATTTTGTAAAATGGAATAGAAAGGAAATAACAACAAACAGAAACTCAGAAACTATGTTTTGAATGCAAGAAAAATGCAGTGTAGAATTTGCACTAGGACTGATTCTCCCAAGGTGGCAAATGAGTCCTAATGAGAATATTTTTCAAAAATTTCAAAAAAAATTAATTGATTTTTATGTTTTTGATGTTGCATGATCTGAATTCTAAACTATGCAAATACATTTTTTGTTTTATTTTCAATGAAATGGGATGAAAAAATGCAAGCTTTACAAACTTTCACTAATGAAAAATTAGAAACCCTACAATGCCAATTAACTAATGCAAACCCTAATGCAATGTTAATGCAAGAAAGATCTAGGATGAAAATGCACTCCAAATCAGAATTATAATGTTCTAAATATAGGTTCACCAAAATGAAAAGTAGGAAATTTATAGGATTTTCTAGGGTTTGGGACCTAGAATGGAAATCTTCATTCACTTTCATTCAAGAATGAATCCTAGAGATCTCAAAGAAAAGGACAATGAGATCTTGCAATAGGGTTTTCCTAGATATTGAATGTAGACTAATAAGGGGTTCACCACCATGTTTAGAATTGGAAAGATAATGAAATGCAAGGTAGAATGCTTAAACCTAGTTTGATGCAATGGCTTATAAAGTGACCTAGAAATGTAAATGAAACAATAAAGAAAGCTATAGGAAGGACTCTTTGCAATTGGAAATTTGAATATGACTGGAAGGACGTCTGAAACACTAGATATTTTTTAATTTAATGCTAACTAGGAATCACTTTCTAAGTAAGGTGAATCGGTCAAAAATTTGGGTTTCTGTGTGGGAATAGAATCTTCCAAATGGGTATCCAAATCTACAACAATCTGAATTTGGAGTAAAACGAGGACTTATTCACTAGAAGTGGTGAATCGGTCTACTTAGGGTTTCCTAAAACATCAAAGTTAGAATTTTCTCTTCTCAGTCTATGCAATCAATGTTTGCAAGTTTCCTAATCTAAATCTCTGCAAATCAACCTATAGGTGCTCTCCAATGTTCTTCAATGCTTAATGACAACTTTGACAACTTTCAGGAACTTTTAAAACTTTCTACAACATTTCTCTTCAATGTGTATTCAATCTAAACATGCAAATAACACACTGAAGAGAGGAAAAAATCTTGTTTTGGTAGTGGATAGGGATTTTCCTTGGTCAAACCCCATTTTGGTAATCAAACACTAAAATATAATAATATGGGAATGTAGAATGATGAATAAACAAAATGTGATGTTGCAACTCACCAAACCCTAGCAATAAAAGCATGCAAGCATGTATGAAGTGGCTCCAATTTATGTAGATCTTGACTCTTGCTTGAAGGTGATAGATCTTGAATGAAATGCTAGCTTGAATCATAAAACCCTACACCACAATTGTTAGCTCAAAAAAAAACATGATGCATGAAATATTTGACATGATGCTTGATGCTTGAAGGATGCTCTAAAATGCTTGATAATTTTTCCTTGAAGACTCTTGAATGCTCTTGTGAACTCAACTTTTCTATAAGGATGTATACTTGAATGCTTGTTAGGATAAAATAAGTGAAAGAACAATGTATTTATACTTAATTATGCAAGAATTCTTGAAAAATACAACACTACAAGCTAACATCAGATCTAGGAGGATAAAATCTCACCAAAAATTTGAATTATTTTTTTAGTTTGGACCACACAAGATTCATCACCCAAGGTGGAAAATGAGTCCTATCAGGAATAATATATGGGACTGAATTTAAAAATGCTTAGAAATGTGTGAAACCAGGACCCAAAAACCTAGGATGGACTAATTCGCCCAAGGTGGAAAATGAGTCATAGATCACTAAATATAGGGCCATTGAACTTGAAACACCCGAATTATGATTGGGTAATGATTTTTGTTGGGATTATCCTCGAAAAGATGCATTAAATGAGACTTGTAGATCTAAAATAAGGCCAATCAAAGCATAAAGAAGCCCAATTATTAATGAAAACCCTAGAAAAGTGTGAAATTTTGTTACAACACTTTAAAATTCTCTAAATAAAGTAGGATTAAGGTTAAAAGGAGATTTATTAGGTGTAGTCAATTAACAAAACCTTAAAAAGGTGTGAAAGTGTGTTACAACACTTGGCAACACTTTAGCAAGGTACCATTTATGATCATAATTTCACAAGGGCCAAAAACCTAATGTGAATATGTCAACCACATTACAATAGTAAATCAAGGCATCATTACACTCAATTTTTCAAGGAGGGCCCAAACAAGTGTGAAAATGTTCTTGACAAAAATTTTCAACACTACAACCATTACTGTTATTGAAAATTTGACAAAATATTATAAAAAGTTTGTAAGTATTGAAGAGATAGTACTAGAAAATATATCATATTCTCAAATGAAATTGAGTTACCTCAAAATCATGCTTTTTCCTAAGCTTGCTTTGTTGCTTCCTCCTTCACTTGATTCACTTGCTTGCTCTTTCTGTCACCACTGTCGCTATCTCCATGATTTTTCCTCTTTTCAAAATGGTAGTAAAGTTTTCTCCTTACTTATGTGCATGATATTTGGGGCCATTTCACTCATAATGGCATTAAGTTTCCATCCCCCACTTATTCAAACTCAATTACTTAGTTAGAATGTATATTCAATCCACTTTCCATCCCTTCCTTCATCCATTGTCCACTGGCTCCTCTGCTCCTCTCTCTCCATGCCTCCACATTCTCCTGTCTATGTGTGTGTCTTATATATATATATATACACACTATATATATGTATTTATATATGTATGTATCATATATGAATATGGATATATACATGTATATATATCTGCATATATATCCATACATGCATATACATATCTCTCCCAATACATACATATATCACTATATATATGCATATATATATATGTGTATATAATACATATATATATATGTATATATATATATATGCATATATATATATGCTGTATATGTAATGCATATATATGTGCATATATATATAATGCATGTATATACTGCTCTCTATATATGCATATATATATATATATATATATATATATATATATATATATATATATATATATATATATATATATATGCGTATATACATGTATATATTTATATATCTATTTATATATTAATGTTTATATGTACAATTGTCAATATTTAAATAAGAATGGGATTTATTCAATTTATGAACACTTGTACGATGTAGTTTATTTTGTTTATTAAATTTTCTCAAAAGCACTTGGAAACCAACTACCAAAGACATCATCTTAGCTCATTACTTAATTACAACTCACCTTCAAACTTTTCAACAAAAATAATAGTTCCATTTACTCACAACACTTCCTCAAGATCTCAACTAGACATGCATAAGTTATTTTCCTCTTTTTCTCAATATACTCAACATTTCATTCCATACTTGAGGTCAATGATAACATGATTCAATTGAATTTCTGCTGACATCAATGACAACACCATCATACTTGTACCAATAGCAACACTATTTAAGTTCATCTTTCATATGTTGTATTATGGAGGAAGCCATTTAGTTTTATCTTTTTATGTAGTTTTTGTAGTATATGTGTCATAAATTATGGGAAATGTAGAGGGAAACATTTTTTCATAATCTCTTTGTCCCAACTAGTAAAGGATCTTTATGGAAAGGAGGAAAGTTTAGCCACTAGATCTTTACAAATACCTTCCTTAATTTTATTGATGATTTATTGCATATTATTTTCTATCTCTATAAAGATCATAATGTTAATTGTCTTCCAAATCTCTTATACCATCATCAATGGAAAATATATCCAAGTACGTTCCCAAATACAGAAGTTAATAATCAATCAAATTTTAAAAAGTTCTAGGATATCACATAGTAAAGCTCCATATCAATTGAGACTATTATCTAACTAGTCCCCACATTTATTGGAAAATCACAGTTGATTAGGGTCTCACACATCAACACACATCAAGCAAAGAGAAGGATGATAAATACCAATTTAATTTTGTTGATCTCTCATTATAATAATCTTATGTAATATTTTCTAAGACAAGGAAATTTCTTTTCGTAGACACCATTTATTCCAACATAGCTCCACAATCCATTGTGGGCTCTCTTCCAACGAATATTGTAGTTTATATCTTATTTTGATAGTATACAATGAAGATTTAGAAAAAATACATATAATATTGTTTACTAATTGGCTTTGTAATATCTATATATTTTTAAGTCTTCTATTAAATCATGTTTAGAGTCTATCAATAGAGGTAGTGAATAGATTTTCTCCCAATCCATCACAACACCATTTTGTGGTAACCTTATTAATTCTGTAATATATGTATCATGTGTTCCTGATATCATAGGTTATTTTGTAGCCAATACTAGATATCAATCAAAGGTGGTAGAAAATTCCATGACCCAATCCATAATTTTGCTTTATGTTCATTGTTAATGAATCATGATATATGCTTTATTATCAAGCTCCTATATCTTTGCAAAAAATTCCAAATGTGTGTGCCATGAGGAGGATTGAAGTTAGTAAGAATTAATTCATTATCATATGAATCTAGAAATTTCTTTTGCAAAATAATAATTGGTAGATCAAAATTGTGGAAAGAAACAAATTAGTCATCTAGCTTTTCCTTGATAGAGTTAGCCATTTTTCTTTCCATGAAATAAACTCCATTTACATTTTTCACTATTTCATCCAATAGACATGTCTTAAATTTTCCTTTACAAAGTGAGACGATGAAATACTTACTTCGAAGAAAAAAAATATTTAAGTTTAATATAATTAAAATATAATTTTGAAGACCTCTTCTTTTGTTGAAGAAACAGATACTATATTTTTCTTTGTTAATGCTTTGACATAAATTTCTACTGTATTCTTCTAATAGGACCTTCATTGGAGTGACTTCTTACATGATTTTTTTCAATTTATTGTTATGTCATCACAAAACTACTAATGAGTAATAGGCAAAAATTCATTAGTTAACATTACACCTATCCATATCCCTTTATTGGAAAAGGATTTTATTGCATGACCCAAAGCCTCAACCACGATAAAATAGAGGATGGGTGAATTATATATCCTTGTCTTAGAGCACAAGTAGGTTTAATAAAATCACATAGGCTCCCATTAATCAAGATAGACAATTGTATGCTAGAGTTGAATTCATATACCAATTTAGTTTTGTTATGATGAAAACTGAATATATTTAGGATGCTTATTAATTATATTTTCTTGAATCTATCATATGCTTTATTAACATTGAGTTTTGGAATTATGCAACTTTGATCGTAGATTTAAATGAAGCATAGAGTTTCTTGTGCAATAATTTTCTATCTGTCATGTCTTAACCTAGTGTGAATCCATATTTCTCTTTCAAATATAACATATGGAAGAATCATTTTCTAAGACTTTTCCATTTCTTTAGACACAATATTTTAAATTTTATTATAGGAAAAAGTTGGGTGAAAGTTTAAAAAGGTTGAAAAATTTAACTTCATTGATATTAGTGTGATAATCATTGTGTTAATATTATTGAGCATTCATTTTAACTTTCTCAAGTTTTTGACTATAGACCATCTATCATCACTCAAAATTTCCCATTATTCTTGGTAGAAGAAAGAAAAATATTAATTATTACTATTATAAATTTATCTTTATGCAATTAGAAAATAACATCTCTAACCTCTTCGTTATTATGAAGGTGGTCAGCATTCTATTATCAAAATCTAATATTATGTTTGAAATTAATTTGCATAACATTTCTTAATCAAGTATGTTTGTATCATTAGTTTTGGTTAATAGGGTTTATAAGTAGCTAACAACCTCATCTTGAACTTCATTTTTTCCACTAAGAAAAGTACCATACATATTATGAATTAAAGAGTTATTTTTGTGATCTTATTTTTCATATAATTGTAGAATAACATTATATGTAAACCACCATGCAACATCCAAATTTAGTGAGATTTAAATGTTCAATCAATCTCCTCAAAATCCAAGAGCTCCATACAAAACTTTAAGATATATTTTTCTCTTTCATAGTCTTGTAAAAAACATACCATCTGTCAAATAAGCTTATGATTAAGGGATTGCAAATCCACTTCAATCTTTTTTTTTCCTTAAATACTTATTTTTAAAGAGTGTGATATTCCAATCCTTCAATTTTTTCTAGGTTGTAATTAATTTTTATTCAACCATGGACATTTTAGAGCCCTTGGGAACTTGAGCATTTGTCCACCATTCTCTCATTCTTTCTTTCAAATGTTTATGTCTTAACCACATGTTTTCAAATTTTAAATGACATCTAGTGGGAGAACAATCATTATTTAAATTGAGAGTTACCAATAAATGATTAGATCTTGAAATTGGTTGGATAGAAGAATCCATTGAAATGGGGAGTTTGTACTAGTTAGACGATACAATAAATATGTTCAAAACTTCTTCATTGTTAGTGTATACGAGCGAATTTTCACCTTCTGTGTAATTCCCCTTTTTTCCTTTTTCTAAATTAGAAAACCAAGATTTGAGGCTTAATTCTACTTAAGCCCACTACTTACATCACACTTGATGCCTTATTTAAGTGTTGATGGAGGCATTTATATCAAGGACATCTGCATGACACACAAACATCCATGTGGTGTGCTTATGTCCTTGATAGATTCCTAAATTTGGATCTTACAAAGGTGTTACACTTACCATTGGGGGTCTTGTAATGCCCTCCTCGGTTGACCAACCTGAATATGGTCATTTTCTTCCTCATTCCTTCATATTCGGCCCTTGAACTTGCAATTTAGGGGTTGGAAGATCTCTTCACCACTTTTGGACTTCATACACAAGCTTCACAATATCTCTCCAAACACTTTACACTTCACATCAACAACATCAACACTGCAACATGTCAGTAGAGCAGCTGTGGGACAAAACACCATTGCAAGAGAGGCTTGAGTTCCTCTCATTTTCTCCCCCATTAGCCTTGAGTGCTCTTGGTGGAGGTGGTAAGATTTCAATCCTCTCCTCTATTACTTTCTTGAGTAGCATAACACTATTTGCAATGCTTTAGTACTCTTTACTTCATTTCCTCTTTTCTCTTTATCTATTTGGCTATCTGTGGAGGTGGGAACACAAAAATAGGGTTTGATTGAGGAAGATCCCTATAAAGCCACCCAACAATTTCTCTCTCCCTCTTGTGTGTAGGTTTTGAAGAAATTTGTTTCGTGGGGGCTTCATCACCAGCATGGTCATAATTTTTTCCTTTCTACTCCTTACCTTTGTCATTTCTACTTCTTTATCTTAGTTCTATCACTTTTTGCTATTTTATTGTATTCTGTGGTTTTTTTTATTTGGACTAGAAGTGGTTGTTTAAGCATTTTTTGTGATAAAATCTCTCTCTGATCTATACAAGATGTCAGGGTGCCTCTGAGATGCTAGCGTGTTGCACTATCATTCTCTTATTGCACTGATGCCCTTTGGCCGAGAGCCCAAAAATTTGTCTAGAGAACCTTTGTAACTTGCTCTTTTAGTATCTAAAACTTTTGTGTTGTTCCATTGAGGTAATATAGGGAAGTTCAGCCTGAGAGGATCTCTAAGAGAACTCATGAGTAGTGAATCCCCCTATATCACTTTTTGGTGAGCCTGATGGGAAGAACATTATTCTTTAGAAAAAAAATTGTAATGTATTTAATATATTCATTTTTTCCTTTTAGGTCTAATATTATCCAAAATATTAATGACATTCAATTTAATGCATGTGATGGTGACTTGGCTATGACCATGTCCCTTGGTATCTTTGATCCTTCTCATGAGATTCCTCTTGCTTGAGAGGATGTATTGTTACAAGAAGATGAAATAATTGATACCTTTCTTAATGTTACTCTACCTACTATTCAGTCCAATGCATTCTCTTTTTGAGATGATGCATTTGTGAATGATGAACCTACTCTTCACTCTGATGCAACCTCTTCTAGAGATGTTGCATGTGCAAATGATGAATCTCATCTTTGTTTTAATGTACTCTCTTCTAGAGATGATGCATTAGCACATGAGGAGCCTCCTTTTGCATCAGATTCTCCTTGGATTAATGTTGAGAATGTTCCTTCAAATAACTATTCTGCATTTGATCCTATTTGGATTGATGTTGAGAATATGTATTTAGATAACATCCCTACTAGTTGTGATGACTCTGTAAATGTAATCTACATCTTTGCTACCCTCAAAGGCCTAAGAGACCAGTTTTTACATAAATATAGCTAATCCTTCTCCTAAAAGGTTTTGTGCTATTGATGGTATTTGATTTTAAGGTAACACTCCTAATTTTCCTAAGGGTCCCTCTTATAGAGTGGTACCCTATACTTATGAGAATAGAAAAAGTAAACAACCAAGTCTTCCTTTGGCACCTAAATTTGTAACTAAAGCACCTAATGATAATTGTCTTGTTGAACAACCTCGGGTTAGTCCGGATAAGATATCACTATGGGATTTGCTTCAGTCTAGCTTGGTTTATCAAGGTATGCTTCAAGAAGCTTTGCAAAAGATCATCTTGCCTTCTTCTGCTAAGCTAGCAAATGTTGATGGTTTGATGGTGTATATTTGTGTAGGTTCACCAAACATTACATTCTATCCATAGAAGCTCCTACCTCTGAAAGTACAAAAGCAAGTGGACCCTCTAATGATCATAGTTAATATTAATAAGATAGGCATTAGACATAATCTCATTAATGTTGGTTTGATGCTCAATGTGTGTAGTATTGATCTACTGCCTAAGATTAATATTGACCCATCCTCTCTTAATACTTCTTTTTTTGTCCTATGTGGGTTTCACAATGTCAGTCGACAATCCCTAGGCATAATAGTCTTTCCTTTGAGGTTGGGACTTATTACTCTTCCTACCCTTGTATATGTCATGGCAGAAAAGTTACCGTGTAACCTTCTTCTTGGTAGACTATGGATTCACGCTATGGGTGTAGTCCCCTCTACCTTGCATAAATCTATTATGTTTATTTGTAACAATAGAGTAGTCACAGCTAAGGTTGGCCCTAATGCTATGCACCTATGTGAGATGGTGGCTACTAGTCAAACTTCAGTTGTGCCTACTCTTATTCCTTTAGTATCCTCTAATGTGTGGATGTTTACTCAAGCAGTGCCTACTACAAAGGGTACTCCTAAGATAAATTTGCGTGAATAAGATACTTCTAAAGTAAGGAGTCCTAAGTGTTCTCTTTCTACCTCTTCTCGAAGGAATGCATGTCTTGGTGGTGGTCAAGGTCCTTTAGACTTTACAAAATCATTTGTTGGAGAATATAAAGTTGACCCAATCCACTTAGACCTTTCGATGACATCACCCCCACCTGCTATCAAAGATTATTATTCTTTTGTATCATGAGGTAGTGTGGGAAATAATTATAATATCTTTAGTGTTCATCCTCCTTCTAAGGAAGAGGATTACACTTCAGCTAAAGAGGATAGTGTTGGTAGTCTTTCTAATAAGAATGATGGTGATCCCATAGACGAGTGTGATCCCCATTGTTAGAATAATGCTATCTATAAAAATCCACCTTTTTTTCAAGACCTACAAACATGTTATGGCCTTGACTTTAAGCTCATCTCTAAATGTGGCTACAAGCGTAAAGGTTGTGGGCACAACAAGCAAGTCATTCAGGTCTGTATAGAATTTTTTTCCTTGTATACATAATCTAGGGCTTTGTTCCTTGAATGAAAAATCTAAAAGGGAACCACGATTGAATGGTGACATGAATTCCACTCAATCTTGTTCTCATGGTTTGATTTATCCTCCCTTATCTTCTATCTTCGTACCTTCTTCTTATGAGAAGTTAAACCATTCTCCATGAGAGAAAGGGTTTCTTCCTACTCCTCATCTTTTATCTAAGAAAGAGTGTATTTTGTTGCAACTTCTAAAAGCCTGCTTAATCACTCTCCCTTCTCCTACATGCAAGAAATCTCACAGACATGATATAAATATTCTTTTTGTGCATACCTTCGAGTGCTTGCTCATTCCACTAGTGAATGTAAACCCTTGAAGGATAAAATACAACAACTTCATGATTTAGGTGCCATCAAACTCTTGTTTGATTAACACAACTACCTTTACATTGCATGACAAGTGATATCAAGGTCTACCTCTATCTTGTTTGAAGTATCTTGCATAGTTCTCCTCCCCTGTATGTTGGGGGTAGTGATAACTCATTTCAGAGATGTGTCCTTCTTAAAGACCCCTCTCTATGCTATGTCTTGCAATTGAAGCATCCCTTGAGTGGACCCCTTTTCTCTTCTGAAGGGTTCTTGAGGGACCTCCTTGAAATCATTTCTTTCAAATGGACTCTTTGTGTCTAGTGGCAACCTAACTATATATCACCTTCAATATAATGTGTTCCTTGACTGAACCCCTCTTCTTATGCCAAGTTCCTAAGGGACCCCTTTGAAACTTTTATGGTCTACGTGATCGACTGCTTTTAAACATGTTTTGTCTATGGGTAGACATGTCGCCACTTTTAGATGCATCCTATATATGGGTAGATGTATTGACACTTTAGACATGTTGCCACTTCTAGATACGTCCTACCTACAGGTAGATATATCAACACTTTAGACATGTTCTATCTGTAGATAGATGTGTCCTATCGATGGGTAGACATATCAATTCTTTAGAAATTTTCTATCTATGGGTAGACATGTCACTGCTTTTAGATACATCCTATCTATGGGTAAACATATCAACACTTTAGACATGTTTTGTCTGCCACTAGACATGTCATTGCTTTTAGATGTGTCCTATCTGTGGGTAGGCATGTCACCACTTTAGACATGCTCTCTCTATGGGTAGACATGTTGCTTCTGACATGTTCTAGCTACGAGTAGACTTGTCACCACTTCTCAACTCTATGGATTTCACTTCCTTGGGGTTTCTTTCATGTGATATTTCTTGAAGGATATGTTCCTTATAGGTCTACAGGCTTGTAAAGTTTTTTTTGGTGATATAGGCTTCCTCCTTGAGCGAGGTTTGCTTTATCACCTTCTTTTGTGGTGTAGGTTCTACTCTTGAGTGGGTTTTTTCTTTCACCATGCACCTTTTGGTGATATGGGTTTCCTTCTTAAGCAGGATTTTCTTTTATCACCTTATTTTTTAGTGTGAGTTCTACTACTA
>VDFB02075411.1:0-85808 GCA_007258455.2 Sequoia sempervirens
TGTGATGGGAACTTGTATGTATGTTTCTTTCCACACATGGGAGTAGCCATTGTGGATGTCATGTTGAGAGACTCCATGATGACATCACGTTGAAAGATTTTGTGATGAACCTTTATGCTTTCCACAAATGGGTGTAGCCATTATAAGTGTCATGTCAAGAGACTCCATGACGAGGATATCTAGAAAATACCTCCCTAGCTAAGAGGGAGTGTTAGTGTTTTATAGCTTCAAGAGCTATTTTCCCTTAGCCAAAGGCTGGTCAGCCTTCATGTTGAAATTAATTTTTATTTTATTTCTCTTCATCTAAGGGAGCCGACCTTGATGAAGAGTCACCTAGTAGATGAAAGGTCACCTAGTTTGATATATATTCAAGGTGATGATATTTCATTCAATCATCAAGTTCATTCCCTTCATTCATACTTTATCTTCAACAAATATTTGCACCTCCAGCAGGAGTCTTTTCCTAGCAGCAGCAAATCAATTTCACTTTTCATAATTCACATCTATCTACAGTTCACCATTCCTACAAGCAACAAAAGGTTGCACTCTTAGCAGTAGATTTTCATTTAATAGTAGTAGATTTATTTCAAGGAGAAACTTAAATCCATTTTGTATCCTAGCATCTAGGAGAGGTGCTCTTATTCTTTGTATCAAGATCACCCTTGAGAAGGGTATGATTGTAAAGCAGATTTATGCTCTTATTTTGCACTTTCTGATATATGAGAGATATATTGTTGTTGGGTTTTTCTCTCTTGAGTAGGAGGGTTTTCCTAGGATAAATGATGTGTTCTTTGTTCACTGTGTTGCATTATTTTCTAGTTATTCATTTTCTGATCTAAAACTAACACAGAAGAATATTAGGACAAATATTAACTCTTGAACAAAAACGTAATTTCTATGATTTCTTTGAAGTTTGTTGAATTTGAATTTCATATAGATGAAATTCTAGCATCCCTGTGACTATGATATCAACCTTTCTATCCCTGTCATCTATTGCTATTCTCAAAAAGGAAAAGCAAATTTCTAAAAATTGAAAGTTGATTTTTGAGTTTCTTTCCTCAATCCAAGAAAACAACAAATAAAAAATAAAGTTATTTTTCTAGAAATAGAAATTTTGATTTTGGTATATGCTGAAACTACCGACTAAACTTTGACCTTCCCAGCCCACCCATATTGCGCTGGAAACATGACCCCCATATATGATTCTATCTCACTAAGCTGGAGTAGATTTTAGTAAACCTTAACCCTTCTCGCCTTCGCATAGCATTTGAAACCATAGTCTTTCTTTTAACTTCACTCTTTCCTTCCTCTACTTGTGAAGGGGTGTCCTTTAAGATTTAGAGCTTGATAATCTTCATGAAAAACATCTTGATACATCGTTAGTGGACTAAAGACATACCAACACCTAAGGACTTGAATGTTTGACAAGAAAGATAACATAATTGACATTGATGTGACAAGAATGATTTGGCATTTGGCTACACATATGATTGATCTTGATGTTTTTTAGGGGTAGCAATTTTGGATACCAACAAGATCTTAGTTTCTTTAGAATATTTGCAAGCCGCCTCCCTAAGATCTTGACTTATTTGAGTAGAAAAATGTTAGTTTTTATACGAGGCAATCTGAAGATAGGGAGATTGCATCAAAATAGCCTTTTACAAGCATCTGCAGAAAACAAAAAAGTTAACATGCATCATTTGGAAAGAATATATATATATATATATATATATCTTGAGTTCAGATGTTTTTACTACTATGATAGATTCTAAGCATTTCATTCCATATAATTCTGTTCAGTAAGACAGACTTGTTCAACAATAGTTGTAAAGCTAAAGTGACGAGATTGTGTACAAAACCTTTGTCGGTCTTCTTTTTACTTCAATTAGTAAAGTTCAATCTTTTCATGTAACATTCCTTTATGGAAGGCTTGTACATTAACAAAAGTCAGATCACTCACTGCAGTGACAGAAGTCGTTATAGCTTTTAGTCCAGATGTGCATGCATGAATCTCTGCCAAAGCCGAAAAATTGTTGTTCTCAAATTGAGACATCACTTCTGAATATAATGTCTCCATCCATTGCCCTACAAAGCGAAAAGCATAAGCAGTTGCCAGTAATGGAAATAGCTTGTGTTGCTGGGTCATGTAATCAAGCACCTGTCACAAACATAAGCAATCAGGGACAAGCATATTTTATATGAAATATCACAATTCCAAGAACACATGTGAACTTCTTTATCCTAGAGATGAGTGTAGGTTACCATACCTGTATTTCTCTATTATTATTATCAGAACCAAACTGTCGCCTGACAGCACTGTACCTCACGGCTATTGTAACAGCACGTGAGAGTTCAACTGAAGCTTCCAAGAGGATGGTCTGGCGTGCAGCAATCATCCCTCCATATAATATTTGTTTGGGCACATCTTGATGTACATATTTGCCTTCTCTTGTTACTATAGCCATCCTGGTTGAAAACCACTGAATTAGAATAGGAAGGTAATCAAATTCAATATTTGGCTATTTTCGTTTGTTTTAATAAGAACCGGTGTGTTTAGAAATATCTACCATGATTTCAATAACATACTTCTTTTGTTCTAATAAGAATCAGCGACTCTTGAACTAGCTTCAATGTTTTAAATAAAACAGCTGAAGAAAGGCAACACAGAAAGCACAAATCATAAATCACAGCAGTGTAAGAGAATACAACCTATCACTACATGATGTGCAAACTTAAGGCTTCTAACTCCTTTTCCTTGAATCATGCATCATTTAACATATTATTTTTCTATATTGGTTTCCAAAAATAAAAATATTGGCATTAAAATTAGTATCAATTTTGGTATCAAATATTAGGAAACATTCAGAATATGCTGAAAATGCTATCAAATTCAATTTATTCATGTTTAAAGTACCACTAAAAGTAAGAAAGATTTCGTCTTGTGAAGTTGGCACATCAGTTATTGCATAAAAATACCACATCATCAAGAGAGCATCTTTTAGGGTTGGGAATCACAAACTAGTGTACTATATAATACCGCATCAGCAAGTTTGTACGAGGTATTCGCGTGTGATTAAACTGCAAAAATCCATTATCCACTGTATTGTTTCCACCATTCCCAAACTTCTGACCAATGTCACCTACTGTTATCGTTGTCAAAGGTCTGTGATCCTCCAAACTCCTTATTTGTACAATGAATGCTGTCCTACATGTAAATGCTTGGTTAGAAATCTGTACATAACAGGATTTTAAGTAATTACATGCTAGTGTTCTTTTTTATCATTTTGCTAAGAAGCTAGACAAACATACCATGCACACCATAATCCTTGTCCAATATGAGGCGTGCATGAACTATTGCATGTGTCGCAACTTTACCCAATCCTCCTGGCCACCACTATCAAAACATGTACTTGAGCCATAATATTAATTTTTGGGGCCACAAGAAAAAGGTTAAATTTCATTATTAAAGGGCAATGCCAATGAAGGTTTTTGAGTAATTACTTTTGTAGATGAAAGAGTTGGACTGTTCAAGATAAATTCATCAGCATACGGATCAAAAGTAGCTGTAGTTTCTAGCCCTTGTACATTAGAACCATGTCCAAGTTCTGTCTGTGCATAACAACCAATGATTGCCATGCTAGTAGCTAAAGGGAGCCACTTCTGTTGTTGTTCTGGAGTTGCCTGTGTCCTTAGTACAGGGACAAACATATTCTGCAAAACAAAGAAAAATGTCATCCTAAATTGAGTAAGCTTCTAAAACTGTTCCGGATAACATGAACATTTGTAGAGTCCCACAATTTAATCAAGAATATCATACTCACATAAAAAATTCTCAATTAAAATATTATAGATCTGATAGGTCACATCAAGAAACCTAAATTATTAAAGCAACATTAAACATTATTCTGTAGATAACAATGAAACCTTGTTTTAATGAAACTTTTTCTGGACAAAACATAACTTTGACAGAGCTAGTAAACACAATATGGGAGATGCGAGCATGGAAGGAATCGTCAGGTATCATGATGGTACCATGATTTTCACATAGAACAAATATCTGGGTACACAAACCAATAATTTAGTCAAATTGATAGCTGTAGGTGGGAAAGGAATCTCACACAACCAAATTAAAAATAGGGGGTGATTCTCAAATCATAATCAACAAAGTTGAAAAATAGAATGGAGACAATCCTTAATAAAAATAACTTCTCCAAGGCTTCCCAATGATAAAATTGCAACATCAAAGAAAATAGACCAACAAAATACCAAATGCATTGGCAAATGAAGCAATAGCTAGAGCAACATATGGAGGTAATCAAATATTTGAAAACCCTATCACTCTTCCACTTTGTTGCTACCCTTATGAAACTTTGCCTGCAGTCATATTGGTAGTCTTTGCTCAAGTCATTCCTATTATGTTGTTAATGTCTACTAAGTTCTTCAATTAAGTTACAAACATGTCCAGTCATGGTTCAGTATTTCAGCTAACAGCTCTTGCAGATCATTCGAGGTTGCACTATACCAAGTGAAAGATAAAGAAGTTACATACTAATAGAGGCTCAGGCAGTGAGGAAGACTAGAAGACAAGAAGAAGATTGGGGAATGGCTTACTAAGTCCCTTCAATGATACATTCAAGTAAACTAAGTGTAATGTCCCGTTTTTATTGCATGGAGAAATATAATATTATTTTAATTATTTAATATTTTCCTTCAAATGCTAATTCAAAAAGAAATATTATTAATTAAATAATATTATATTTAAGGTGACTTACTAAATGCAAATTTAAAAATAAGTCACAATTTAAAAAAAAGAAAGCCTAGGGTCATGGCAGAGGTAATAAAAGAATTGAGGAGAGCTCATTGAGGTAGGCTTGGTTTATGTTTTAGAACTTGGATTTTGGAGCTAAGGACGGGAACCCTCAAAATCCAATGGATTGGACTGGACGAAAACCCAGATCCACTTGTAGGTGAATTTACTACAGAATTCAGTGTTTTAAAAGTTTAGATTGAAATTGTGTAGTTTGGGAATCTGCAATTTAAGTTTGCAGCTCTATCGTAAAACAAAAATTAGCATATTGTGACAGGGCAGATGGGATGAATGAATCATTTACTCACAGGTTTAATCTCTGAGTGGCTGTGTCAATTGTGAAGTTTCATGAAAGGGAACATTGGCAAAATGGTACAGAATTGCGTGGATGTCTGAGTGAATATAGCTATCCCTTACAGGATTATGTTAGACTTCAGGGAAGGTCACGGGAGGCAAAACACTCTTGATACGGCAGAATAGAGGAGACTTCGGATTTTATTGGTGCCACTTAAGACAAAAAAAATCTGAATTGCTTAAGGAAGAGTTGGGAGGCCTTTGAAAGCCATTAAAATTTAAGAATCAACTTGTTAGAAATAATCGAGAGTTTATGCTAGCCGTTACTCATTGAGAAAAGACACGGATTGTATCTGGATGCTACGGTGAGAGGAGACGAGAAAGAGAATTAGGAGACTCCAACAATTTGAAAGGCATTGAATTGCATAAAGTGTAATCTTTGCTAAATATTGAATGACCAAGAGGCAAAGACCATATCAGGGGTGATCAAGAATAGAATTTGTTTAGCCACATAGCTCTTAATGGAATGTATTATCTTTTAGCTCCAAGGTGCGCTGTAATAGCTGAGGGAAAGTTATGATTTCCAAATAGTATCGAAGTATTACTAAGAACCGATAACTACCTGGTAAAGTTGTCATTCTTAAGAAAGACAGGAGACCTTTATATCTTGCAGGAGAATTACAAGAAAGATGCCATCCCTCTTCACACTGCCGTTACTCTGCCTTTACCGTCAAGAAGAAGACTGTTGTGATGTGTAAGGAGCCATGAAATGATGTGCAAGGAGATTGAATCATATCGATATTGCAAGCTATCGATTTGAGACGCAACTCCTGAAGATTATTTACTTTTCAGAGAGTATCATATGGTTACATGAAGTAGACGAGATTATGTTTGAAGGTTGTAAAATGATTTATTAGCTACCGTGATTTTAAGAAGGGGATCGATGCATTAAAATATTCAATTGATTAAATTAGAATTGCCGACCACGGACATGTGAGTTGGTTAGCAAGAGATAGGAAGGTCTTGGAAAGTAAAAGAAACAGTAGTTGTTTTAGTAAAGACATCGCACAAGTGATGAGGATAACATGGCAACGCATGAGTCCAAAGAGAGGTGACGTGGAGAACTGGGAAGCATAATTCTATCAGGAATGAAGCATGTGTCTAAGACTCCAAAGGAGGCATATTCATTTTAGTTTCTTGGTGCAACAGAATACATATGTAAGCATCACATGAGACTTTAAGGAAGAGTAGCGTTGGCAATCTCAGAATCTAGTACCGCCACTATACTCTTAGTTGGTCGTCGTATCCTACTGGGTGATTACCTTGTAAATAAAGGCGTTGTAAAAAATCAAGACTCATATGCTCTGGTACTGCTTGGAAGGTGGCCACTTGACTATCTAAAGGAGGGAGTTGTAGCTGAAATTGGAACTTTTGTATATGTTGTATGGTGGAGGAATCGAGCTGGTTGGAAAAAGACTTAAGTCTCCGAAAGAATTTCCTGTCATTATTTAGCAGGTCAGCATTGCATTGTTAAAATGGTGGTATGTGTGCCTCTGAATTCATTATTTAATAAACGAAATTGTTGATTTTAGTATTGCCTGTAATTCTTGTTATTATGAGAATTCTCTGTTATTTCTGCATTGTATCAATCCATTCTCAACTCTTGAAAACCATATTGAGGTTCAGTTCAGTACTTTGGGAATGAAACTGTTTGACAAAATGTCTGAGTAAATTACTTGGTAAATTGGGAAAAATTTAGGGCTAAAACCTGGTAAGCAAAAACTCAGAACAGGGTTGATCATTACACTAAGACAAAAACAAGGATGAGAAAAGAAGAGCACACAACTTGAGCAATAATGCCACAAGGGTAAAGGGATACAAAGAGCAAAGTACAAAAGTTGATGTCACTCCAAAGTGGCAAAGTCAAAATAAACTCACACTAAGGTGGTTAACATTTGTCATTTACACCAAACTTCAAAGGTAAAATAAATGTAAGCAAATTGCACCTTTTCAAATAGTTAAGCCGGTTAAAAGTGGTGATTTGAGTGGCAAGTGATGACCAAAAGTGCGATCAGCAAGCAGAGTTTATGTATAATGAAAAACACAACTTTAGGCTGGCAATAAACGCAACCAGCAAGAAAGGGAAGCAAAACACCAAAAAGAAAGTTGTGCTTTAATGTATCTTCGCCATGGTAAAGTTGAGACTCTAGTGGCAGTTGAGAAGAAAAATCGTGCTAAGTATGAAAGGAGTTAGAGACAAGGAATAAGTCAAGTTTTTCCAATGACAACACCAACACAAAGTCACAATTTTCCAATGGTTATCACCATGAGATAAATGTGACACAATAAGTGGCAAGATAATGTAAAAACTACAACCAACAGGGAAAGTAAAAAAAACTAAGTCATAGCACTTAATACCTAGCTTTGCCATCAAAAACTACAACCCAAGACTTGGCAAATGTGTTACAAAGTCACACCAAATCAAAGACAATTTAAGACATGCAAGAAATTCATGTTTTGATTAGTTCCCGATTGTTTCACACAATCGAATTGCGATTCTATGGTGACACAACCACAAAAAACCAGCACTCAAGTTTAAGTGAAAGCCTAGTTGCATTTTTGGGCTGGTGTAGCCCTCTAGGGAATTCCACCCTTCTTACGATAATTAGTAACTTCAAGATTTTAGTAACCATTATGGATGATTTTAAAGTGAAAAGTCGACATACACCCTACCTTCTTTTGTGTTTTTGATAGGTTTGCAGTTTGAGTTTTAAATAATGAAGAACAATGTTAATGGTATCAAACAGAAATACTTTGCAATGAAATATACTAGAAACTTAAACAATTTGAAACACCCACAAGCTGGAATATATTTCAGAACTAACACAGAAGTTGTACAGCCATTTAATGTTTATTTTTACATCATCCAAATGACTAAAACACCTTCAAATTGACATTACGGATATACCCATTTGCTGCTGTGTTAAAATTGTCTGAAAATGAACTGTGAACAGCAACATGTGACTTTGTAAATAATTGCAAAACCCCGTTGCTCCACCCTCAACTTGTTTGTTGAGTGTTCACCACACTTAGGTGCCCCAAAAGACACCAAACTCTGCTCAAACCCTAGTTGCCTTGCCTAGGAATTCCCACACCCTCCTTGAACATATATGGCTAGCTCCAAACTAGTACAGCCAACAATGAGGGAAGTTTTTTCTTTAGTTTTTTGAGTCCTCCAACTTGCTGTTCAAAACCTTCAAATCTGCACATAAAATCCTTCTTGAAATCCTAGCATAGAATACTAAAACTTGTAACAATATAGCTCTTGTGTGATTCCTGGATGAAACCACCTACAAATCCACCTATAAAGATCTTTCACTTTCTATAATGAACCGAACCAATTTTTTCAAACTTTGAGATGATCACAACAGCACCAAAGTACCCGTTAGGGTTAGCTCAAATCAAAACCAGCAACTGAAGGAAAGAGCCTCAACACCAAGAATGTGCTTTCCGACCCAAGCTGGGTAAGAAGCTACCATATGGCGGAGATTCTATTAACAATGATGCTATGCAAGTAAAATAATCTCAACGCCAAGCATGTGCATTCCTAACCCGAAGTGGGAAAGGTGCTATCATATGGCGGAGAAACAGAAAGCAAATACAATGTAGACTGAACAAGGGCCAGTCTCATCCACAACCGTGGGAATGAAAGTGATTAAACTGAAAGTAAACTAGGCGGCATAGCCATCCTCTTCCACTAAAGTGGGGATACAAAATGTAAAGTGCAGAAAGTAAAAGAGCTGATCAGTACTACTGATTCAGCGTTACAATATGATGAACAATCTGCAAATACAATGAGATATAGATAACCAATGATCTCCAAAATGTTAGGAAATGAACTCCAAACAAGTACAAGCTATCCAACATATGAAATATAGCAAAAGGGACTAAAATATCAGGTCTGATATAAAATTGCAGCAATCAGAAAATTCATACCAGCAAGCCCTAGAATCACCAAAATGCTCATAACTTCGTCAAAACACCTCTGAATGATGTGGAACTGAATGCAAATGAGAGCTAGGAGTTGAACGACCAAGACCAAGCCAAGAAACTCCTCCAAATAGCAGTGATTTATTTATGCACGCTTTCCAATGCAACCTCAAAGAAGGTACGACCTCCAGAAATTTTCTACTAGCAAGATAAAATCCAAGACACCTCTAAAAAATCTGAAAACTTGCAAGGAGGGGCGCCCAAGGTAGACTAAAGCATAGGGCCAATACCCAGAACCACCAAAAAATCGTGCATGGACTTATGAGCAGATTTCTATTTCAGCAAAACCCTAACCAGCAAATGCAAAACTGACAAATCTCTAAAATCTTCAACCTTGATGCTCTGTCTGCTAGTCTGGATGAGAAGCAGTCTCTGAAAACTCAGCTAGGTGCTATCTTTCAAGCACGAAACCAAGAGAAAGAACTAGGAGGTATGCATTCCTCGAAGCAAGCTCTGAAAGCATTTCAGCAGCATAACAATATGATAAGCAACAATAGATAATCCAATTGAAGGCCAAGTCTCTTATTTATAACTTTTCTGTCTCCAAATTCAAATCTTCTTTTCCCTCCAATTAGGGTGCCTAAATGAAATTCACTTTTCACCTTTTCTCCAAATTTCATTTGCATTTCATTTCCAACCCATATGTGGAAATATAATTTAATAAAATGCAAATATATCACCAAAAGGCATCCAAGATAGACTTAAGTGAAATATTTAATTAAACTCAAATGTCTCCAAGCTAGGCGTCCCCTTTTGCCTTAGCACATATTTCACTTAAATATTAATTCATCAAATAAGGCCTCCAAAATGTTTAATTAATAAACATTATAAAAATCACTTATCTCTCCAAATCGTCCTCCATGCCTTAGCCAAATATTTTTCACTTAAAACATTATTTTTCATCAAATATCAAACTTGCCAAAATAATCACCTCAAATGCTGAGACCACTGCTCAAGCTGACCTGCCAAATAGCCATTGCACTGAACTCTGAACTGCTGCTAAAAATAGCACTGCCAGAAATAGTACTTACTAAAAATAGCATACTGCTAAAAATAGTAAGTTGTTCCAAACTCATTTTCTCCACATTTTGAGTAGCCGTCGCAACTTACTAAAAATAGTAAGTCCGGAAAAGTCATCTGATTCAGTTGCATGTCACACCATCGCGAAGCTCTCTGAAAACCCAGAAGGAATCCAAAAGCCAAACTAGAAAACTCCAACATGCAAGCCTCCAAAAAGCAGCCGAGAACACAAGTCAATATCTTGTCATGCATGTTACCTCATTGCGAAGCTCTCCAAAAACCCAGAAAGCTTCACCAGACATGCATTAGAAACTCTCGCATGCAAGACCTCAAAACCTCCTCTGAAAGTGGAAACCCTATTTTCATTTCAGCTTTAGCCTACGAGTTTCCGGAAATAGGCTAAATCCAAGAGTGTAGGGCTAAATTGGGGACATTACACTTTCGAAGTGGATGTCCTTTGTGAAGGTTTTTGTCCTCACAAAGCCTTGGTAGAACGTTGTTCAACTTGCAATACTTCTTCATTCAAATTCTCAAGCATGAGTTGCAAAATGAGCTCCAAAAGTTCTTTTATTCCAATCCTCAATTCCCATGCCCATCTTTGGTATTTAATAAAAACCCCTTATGTCTCCCATGTAGGTATCCCCCTTTTAAAAACAACTTAAATTTACTTTTTGAAACATCCCCTTATGTCCCCTAGACACCACTTTATAAAGTCACTTTAAAGTTTAAATAATTTAAAATAATGCTAAGTTAAATATTTAATTTGAATTATAACATTAACGTTATTTAAAATAATTCCCTTGACCATTAAATATCACCAAATAATCATTAAATGCAGAATTTGATCATGCCAAGGGGAACCCGATGCCAAAGGGCCAAGTCGATACCGAGGAGTGCTTTACTAAAAATAATAAAATCGGACCAAATGCCCGAAAACACTCCAGAAAGTGTCAATAGGAGTCTCCAAATGGGTTGAACAACACGATCTCCAAGATCTATGGTGTCCCCTAATAAAACCACATTAGCATATGAGAACCCAAAGAATAGGCTAACCATCTCCAACAGTCAACTGCTTAGGAAGGGGACATTACAAAAAGCAATAAATCAAAGCTTTTCCTTAGTCACACGAAGCCTATATAAAGGATAAACAAGACTTAAACGCATGAAGGAGCCTATTTGGAGTATTTGAGTGATTTATTTCTTCTTTTAAAAGTGATAATATAATTAACAAGTGTAATGTCCCCAATCAGGAACTCTAGAAATATATGCAATTTTATTGTAATGTAATTCAGTTTGCTCTAGTACCACCACAATAATATTCTTGTACCACTACTATAGTCCCTATATTGTGATAAGCATTTATAATAGCAGTTTGTATCAGCATTAATGATTTTGCCATACAAATTGATCCTTGATCTCAATCAGAGAAATCATCTTATTTGTGGTGTTATTTATTTCTGCAGTACCCTCATGGTATACTTATGAATTTAGCATTCTGTTGTTCCATATGTTAATCTGTGTTTTTAGAATATTGAATACACAAGGGTTTGATGTAATATTTCTATTCATATTAATCAAATATTGCTGTTCATATTAGTATTTTATAAGTGTAAATAGCTGCAATAATAATACAATTTGATTTGCCAAAGGGTTTCAGAATTAAATATTGGTATTGCATTGCAGCTGTTTAGTATTTTTGTTTATGTCCTATTATTGCATAGAAAGGAAACACAAAAAGTTTTAGAATTTATAAGAAGATTAGAAAGGGGCATTACAATTTGTTTAAAATATTTTTAGGTATTTAATTCATTTGTATTTAAAAAATCAAATATTAACTTTAATATATAATTATGATTAATGTCACCGAAACTCAGAGGAACACTAATATTTATCCTTATGATAAATTTTCACAAGAAAAATCAGAAATCAGCTTCACTAGAGAAAAAAATGATCTCGAGGTTCCATAAAATGGTTTAAAATGGATGCACCCACTTTAATATTTTGCTAAGAAAGCACATGCAAGAAAGATGTCCATACATACAAAATGAAATTAGTAGATGGAAAAGATATACGATAATAAGCATTTGTGTCCCCCATGTCCCTATTTTGATCCACATTATGTAGAATTCATTGGCATACAGGCTGAAAAGTACAAAGCTCTTCTTGCCAATGAAATTTTAAGGAAAGGATTGATATGCCATTCTTCATAGCATGGTGTTGAGACTCAGACTTGGCACAAACATGGCAAGCCCTTTTTTGCCTCAGACTTGGATTTGGAGACAAAACTTGGCACAATCTTAGTAAGCCCCTTTTAACCTCAGACTTGGACTTGGAGCCAAATCTTGGCACAAACTCGGAAAATCTCAGCAATTGAAAACATATATAATGTACACAAAAATATTTTTAAAGGTTTTTGTTTGAAAACTCCAAATTGATTTTCTCTATTTTCTTTAGACTTGGCTGAGTCTGACAGCCAAGACTTATGAGTTTCTCAGTTGTCAGACTTAGCTGAATCTGCAAAATGAGGCTGCATACTCACTGAGACTTCAACTCGGATCTGCAAGTCCGAACTAACATTCACCAAGTCTCACCACTATGTTGCATAGTTCTAGGTGTCACGTGCATTGGTTATTTAAAGCAAAAGAACTATGTTGCATAAGAGTAAGAAGATTTGTATATTCCTTCTAATTCTGTCCCAAAGTTAGAAAAAAATGGCAAGATAAGTAAATCAATGTTTTGGAGCATTTATTAAAGATGGGGATTAGAAGGATCAAAGTCCTAATATAGAAATCTATGCCCTTGTCATGAAAATCAAAATATGCCTTCACAACCAACTTGTCGACATTATTAACTTCCTTCATAAAGGTAATTATTAGGTTGAGACTGACAAAGGCACCCCACTTATAGAATCATTTATTGACTCACAAGCCTGCATTCAATTCTATAGTATTATTGGTAATTAAAAAAGATGGTTCCACATAAGGAGCCTCTTTGTTGAACCATTTTCTCCTAAAGCCACTTGATATGCATCTAAAACATTTCTTGTAACTATTATGGCAATCATTACGAGTCATCATTCTCCCACTCGGTCCTAGAAATTTTAAATCATGCCTTGCAATGCAAAAATGTGTTTAGTTTAACTAAACTGTTTTCTAAATTTTCAAACCATTGCAGAACACATTGTAAATTTTTGAAATATTCTTGGGTGCAAAACTATTTGAATCAGTTCTACTAGACTCAGGTTTGGCAGACTTGGCAAGCTAATTTCAGACTTGGACTTAGGACTTGGACCTGGAAAAAAATACCATCATCGACTCAATACTAAACATGCAGTCGATTCCCACAAAATGACATCTAGAATGTTTCTATAAGGACCAACATTACCAGACTCAGACTTGTGACGAGCACAAGGTTATACTAAGAGGGGGGATGAATCAATATAAGGTAATCTTTTACTTTTTCAAACTAATAATCACAATAATATCAATCACGGAATATCAACAAATAAGAACACAAGATTTACGTGGAAACCCTTTCGGAAGAAAACCACGGAGAAAAGGACTGCTTGCATCTACTGTCCAAATCCAGCAACAAATAGAATAATTCTAACAAAATATCCATAGGCACCAACCCACTAGAGACACCAATCCCCACTTCTAAGCACCAACTTAGCAAGAGACACCAATCTCTTCTATTGAGAGGCACCAACCTTTAACTCAACAAAGTCTTATCTTCTTGAGAATAAATCTCCTTCAAAATCTGCCTTCGGTAAAATATTTATTTTGCTCTCCTCTTGTGTTTGAATGATAAAGCTTTTGTTCCTCACACTTCCATTCACAAATCTGCTTGTATTAATTGGATATTACATTCTACTTACTTGCCATCAAATACATTTCTTGTTCTTCTCTTATACCCTCTCATACCTCTTCAAAGGAGGTGACTTTCTCCAAGAGGGGTGATTCGTCAAAGAGGTCAAGCCCAAATAACGTAAAAATAATTTTACTTTAATTTCAAAGTGGGCACCAAAAATGGGGGTCAGCCCAAATAAGATTTAAATATTTATTTTATTTTATTTATCAAATCCGAAGGAGGGGCACCAACATAAGGAGAGCCGGCTAGCATAGAATAAAGAATTTAATCTAATGTCATCGCTGCCATTGATAAGATAAATTCTGCCCGTGGAATGGTTCGATTTAGTGGCCTTTGGCCTTCATAGTTTCAATTCCATTAATAATTTCTTGACATCAGCAAACTGATTTCTTCTTTGACATCAATGACAACATTTTTCATTATCAATGACAACATTTCCAACAACTTGGAGGACTCAACAAGTACTCCAGGAGTCCTGTAAGCCTGATTTGAAGGCCTATGACTATAAAAGTCTAAACAGCACTTAAACTTAGCACACAGTAAAGACTACACAGGAAGTAAGGATTACAAACAACAAAACAAAGATATATGTCCTCAGTACATTACAAGCCAAAGTGCAGAGAGTTTTCTTCATGTTTATGAAAGTATTATGAAGGAAAAACCATATGAAAAACTTAAAATGCCATTTGCAATGATATAAGGAAAATCCATAAAGGGGAAAGATATTCTCTAGCATGGCATATGAAGCTTCTATTAAAGAGAGTATCTTAGAGAATAAATTATCCTCACCCAATGCAAGGTATCATATGCTTTCTCATCTCTAAGCATCATTAACGTCTTAGCATCTGCCTCTGTTGGAGTAAGACAAGGAAAAGTCAACAAATACACTAAACAGAAACCAGAGAATGTTTTGCAAAATAACTCCAATTCAAACTTAAAGTTCTAATATCATGTCCAAAATTTAAGCAAATTATTATTTTAATTTGCTGGAAAAGAAGAGGTTAGTGAAATTTCTATTAGATCCATTGAGGAATACAGATATTGCTTCTCTCCGTTACAAATTTTTCAAATGATCATTTGTTAAACTTGTTTCTCTCACTTTATTCCTAATCTTGCTCGAATTTTTGAACAACTATTAAAATTCATCCATGATTTCAAAGAAAAAATTGTTCACCTGAAAGCCCAAGTTCAATAGCAAGTTCATTACAGTGAGCTACTTTTCTTATTCCACCGAGAAAGAGCTCTTTGTGAGTCATCCTTGGCCTGTTGTCCTTCCGAAAAACCTGAGAAATACATTGAAGATATACACAACAATAATATTATAACACATCAAAATGTTTATCAAGTTATTTTCTTAATGGAGCATCCTACTACTACTTGCTCTAACATAAAATGGGAAAATCAATCAGAACAGATTTTTGTGAAAATAAATTTATTAAAGATACCTACTTTTCATCTCATTTATTACAATTGAATTCTCCTCTAGGCACATGGCTGAGGAAACACAATGGATGAATTTCTCTGACTACAATCTAATCCTTTGATTAGGGAACAGTAAGCTGCAGAGAAATGATAGAACATAAATTTTTGATTTAAAACTTCATAGCCTGCCACTTGTGAAAGTGGTGGTGCTTATTTGTTCCAGTAGAATGATGTCACTTTTCAAAAGTAATCACAGGTTGGCAAAGGCCTGAAATTGGAACTTATATCTGCTCCTTAAAATGGGTAACATAGAGATTCTTGCCTCTCTCTTTTCAAGAATAACCAAGAGAAATTCAATATACTCAGGAAATCAGATGAGTGGACAGAAACATCAAGGAAAATCAACCATGGTGAGAAAGAAAATAGAAGACTTGCTATTGCACACTTTTAGTCTGTATTTGCTCAACTGCTGACTCAACCTTACAACTGGCATTTACAACCAGTGGCATTAAGGATCAAAAGCATTTATGGCACAAATGATTGCTCTAATTCATGTGTCCAATCAGATACCCACACCATTTTTACAATTGTCCTTTATAGGGATAGAGATAAGTATTCAAGTAATCACTGAAGATGACATGATTGCTGCTGAGTTGAACCCTTGTGACTCTCTACTCCTCTCGGCATTAAATAGTTCCTTACATGCTGTATCTCTGCTAATTGAAGATCAATATCCAAACTGTAGGCAAACATTTATTTTCTAGGACAAAGTTAGCACGTACTTTTCTTAAATCAGCTAAATGAAAATTGATATTATTTTCAATATTTAATACTAGATGGTAGCTACTTTGTAGATGAATAGATATAGATACTGATGGCAGTTAGTTTTCTTTTATTGTGTTTGGTACTCCCATTCTTTAGATGGTTTAATTTTGATTATGCCTACCTTTAAGGGCCAATATGTCGTTAAAATTTTATGCAATTTCTTTTTAAAACATGTATTGACACTCCTATGATCCACAGTGCTTTGGGATAGGGACAGTGGGCTGGCAAGGGACACATTTCGGGGATGGCAGTCCGGGGACATACACACACACACACAGAGAATATATATATACACAGAGAGAGAGAGAAATATCTACAATTTTAACTAATATTGAGTGGCATGACATCAAAATTAAAACAATGACAACAGTATAGCAGCAATAAATATGTCATGACAGCAGTATAACAACAATAAATTGATAAAATTAATCATGACAGCAGTGACAATAGCAATGGTAGTGTAACAGCACTAAGTATATCATGATTCAAATTCATAGCTAATGACATAATAATTAATACTAACAGCGATAATTTCTAATTTCATTGTTCAAATTTCAAAGTTCTCGATATACAACGTAAAAAATTGTCATACTACTACTAAGTACAACAAGCATCTAGGCTATCAATATCAAAAAAGCTGTTTTTAGCACTCTACGGCTAAAGTTGTGGGTCTTTCAGTGAAAGCCCAACCAATCCCAGCTACACCTCCTCCTCAGCAATCTACCTATCAACCTCCGGATCAACATCCCAATGTGCCACTAAAGGTTGTCAATACTCAACAATATATCAATCTTGAAATCTCAAGGCACTAGAATTGCAACTAGCTTCTCCACTCGTCTTGAGGTAGGCATGTTCCTCTTAATCAAGTGGACAAAGCCATAGGTGGATCAATTCCTCTCTTGTAATAACCCACCCTTAATTTTTTTTTTCAATTTGCAACTTGGTTAACGTTAGCAAATATAACAATTATAATCAACTAAATAAAGCAACCCTCCACTTTTTTATCACCCAAATCTCGATGTGGGCAAGGTGAGAGCATATGGTGGTAAGGTGTACATTGCATTAACTGAAAACAACCACTTGTTCAATGGGATGAGTGATAATCAAAACCAACTGAAAGCAAATACCTTCTACCTTTTGATCACCCAAATCCCGATGTGGGCAAGGTGGGAGCATACGGTGGTAAGGTTTACAATTTTGTGCTTCTAAAGTAAATCACTTCTTCAATGGGGTAAGTATGTTTGGCCTAAGAGCATGAAATGAAACTCCACTTATTTGGCGGAATTATTAAGAAAAGCACTTCTGGTGACAAGCCACCAAGCCAAAAAGAGAAGGTTCTTCTTCGGGCTATTCAGCAGGCATAACATGAAAGTAAATGAAACTCATCCACTTATTCAGCGGGCATAACATGAAATGTAAAGAAATCTCAACCACTTATTCAACGAGAGTGCCACTTATTCAGTGGGGTTAGCAACCAAATTCAATAAGAGCCATATTGCTGATTGGTACTTCCAATTTGGTGTTACAATGAGTGCTCAATACAAAGATTCTATAGCAAAATATGAGATAATCAAGCCAATATTATAGCCTATTGAGTCAATGAACCATCCCTGCAACATAAGAGCAATTAGACATCACAACACATGGAAGAATGAAAGTGTAACAGGTCTGATGTGACTACTGCAGCAGTCTGATACACCCAAACAGCAAGCTTCCAAAATGCACAAATACCAAGAAACACCTCCCAAATCAGCTAGTGACTTCACCAAACAGATTGCGATGGAAAATAAGTGGTCTAGGCGCCACCAATGAGTTAACCAAAGGCTGCATACAAGAACTAACAACTCCCAAAATACCCACAGTCACCAATCAGCAATGGTACGGCCTTGGAAGGGGGCGATCTGCCTCTAGAAAATTCAGTTCTCCACCATAAATTCTGGAAATTGGTTCATAGGGTTGCCCAGGGTAGAGAAGATGATAGGTCCAATACCCATAATCAGATCTTCATTGCTTCACACTGTTGTTCACAAAATGGTATGGCCTAGGAGGTGGAAAAGGGCATGACCAGCAAGAAGTAACTCTGAAAAATCTCCTCCAATCCCTCCAAAAACTCTGCCAGATTAGCTATCGCACCAAATACATAAATAGAAAACATCAAATGAAGCCACAACTGAAAGCAAACTGAAATCCATCACCAATAAGCTCCAATGGTGACTCATGCACTGAAGTCGCACCCACATCCAGCTAGGGAGTATCTTTCAACCTCGAAACAGGAAACAACTTTGAAGGTTTTCATCTCCAAAGCCCTTGAAGGATTCAATCCTCACTCCAACAGCACTTCGTTATCATAAGATTGCATAATGAAAATGAGAGCACAATGGGCCTTATATAGAAGTTAGGACTCCAATTTCGAAATACCTTTTCCCTCCAAATGGGACGCCCCCTTTTTGAGAAAATATAATATTTTATTTTATTTTCACTTAACCCTCCATTTAGGTGTCCAACTTAGGAAATACAATTTCCCTTTTTTAAAACAACTTTAAGTTGTTTAGTCTAGACGTGGGGTACAAGGGGTCAAATAATAACTTTATAACTTAAATCATAATATTACCCTTTTCGAAGACTTAAGTCATGGAGGATGAATAATATGCTAGAAATATTAGATCTCACCAACTAAAACTGCCAAAATTGGAAACCCTACTCGAAATAGCTGCCAAGACCAAGTGCCCAAAATAGCACTTACTAAAAATAGCAAATTGCTAAAAATAGTATGTCCAAATGCCAAGTTAGCCCAAACTGAGATGTAGTTGAACTTAATAAAAAAATAGTAAGTGCTAAAAATAGCAGTTACTACCCACCAAGGATTTAAAAAAACCTAGAAAAACGAAGAAAACTCTGGCAACCCTCTGCAAATACACCCTGAAAGTGCTAGCAAGAAAGCTCCAAGAACCTTGGAATCCCCTAAACTCCATTTAACCTATGGGACTCCGGAAACAGGCTAACGGTCATTGATACGCTTAAGACTAAAAAGGGGACACTATAGTCCTCCCTTCCCACAGATTGCTTGTCCTCAAGCAATGCCATCACAACTTTAGAAACAACGGACCAATCCACATTAAAACCAAGTAAGATCCCAGGGTCCTATTGTGACCTTTTCACACATCGCCCAATTGCAAATGGGGACCCCCAGTAGTTTGCTAGTTTTTTGGGGTTTTGCCTTCACGCAACGGTTTCATGAGGTCATCATTTTGAGAGTTTCAAGTCAGTCTTTTTGAGAGGTCCTCCGAGCCAAGTTGAGAATCGATGCTTGAATCAGTACCTTAACGTCACGGAAGGGCTCAGAAGGTCCGGGGGACGAGGATCGCCTGTGCTTTGGGCCAATTCTGACACTTCCTATTTTTTAGGGAATTTGCTTTTTTGCTTTTTCGCTTTTTCATTTTTGGCATTTTTGGACCAAACTAGGTTCCCTATTTTTTAGGGATTTTGCTTTTTCTATTTTTAGAAAGTCAACCCTGGTCAAACGAGCCAATATTTCCATTTTTAGAACCAAAAATCAGCCAAAAAAATCATTGAAAAATCAAGCAAAAATCAAGAATGTTGGCGCTTAAATTCCACCTCTCGAATGCTGGATTTGAAAACGACAGCCATGCAATGATAAACCGCTTCTTCAAATTAGAGGGGAAGCTCCCCGTCGATGGTGTTTGAAAGAAAAGTAAACTAAAACTAAGTTGCCTATCTTTTGGATCGCCTTAGAGCACAAGGTTTAACACAAACGCCAAGAAATTGAGATTTTCTCGACAAGAAGTTCAACTAATGACTAACTTAGGATTCAAAGACGCCTTAACCTCTCAAGTAATAGCAGAGCAAGAGAAGTTGTGGAAATCAACAAGGTAGATTCTCTGACAAAAAATACTTTAATAATCTCTCTCCCAACAAACACCTACACACTTCACTGTAAGCTGAAATAAAGATCATGAAAGCATAACATAGATAACGGAAATATGAGATTTTCGACCAAGGCAAAAGAGGCTCATGATTTTATTACTCAAATCTCTAAAACAAAAACTCCCTTTCTAACATGCCTTCCTTTGAATAAGAAATTGCAGCTAAAGAGGCTTGCAAACTTATTCTTAACACAATAGAAAATAGTAATCTCACTAACTCCTTGTTGGCTAAAGAGGCTCAACAATTTGCCTATCACAATACAAATGAACTGAAACTGAATAACAACTTGCTGCAATACAGGCTCGCAATTTGCTAACACAATAACCGTTCCAACACAAAGTGAACTGACACTGAATAACAACTTACTGGCTAAAAGAGACTCAGCAGTTTGTTATCGCAATAACCGCTAAAGAAACTAAATGAGCAAAGGCTCTTATTTATAGAGAAGGTGAGAGTAGGGAACCCTAAAAATTTCCTTGTTAATAACTAGGCTTACTCGAAGCAAGCTTTATTACTAAATCTAGAAAGATAAAACCCTAAAAAGCAGAAAAAGCGGGAAACGCCAACTATTACATCTTATCTTCTATCCTCAAAGAATGGATAAGGATGATTCCAAGAATAGAAAGAAAGCGGGAAAGAAAGCTTCTAGAAGAAAGCTGCTTTAAAGCTCGATCACATCCGCTAGGAAGTCTGAGATTTTTTCCCGGTTCGGTGCATCTATTCCATCAACATGAAAACACCGCTTTTCAAGAATATCTTCGGCATCTGCAATAGATCTTAGGAAATCTTCAATCTCATTGGCCGCTTTATTGAACTTTGCTGACATCACTGAAATATGACCTATCCTTCCGCCAACTGGGCTGCAACTATGAACAACGTTCTGGAACTGATTTTGCACTTCTTCAAGCCTGACATAAGAACCATCTTCAAGACTGTACTGAGAGGGGATCTCTATGACAAATTCACTGATGAAAAGGAGAGCTTCAACCACCCTTTGCCTGTAGGTGATGAATTCTTCAGATATCCTCTCGTAGGTTTTAACTTTGAAAACATGACGTTCTCTCCATGCAAGGATTTGTCTTTTGTGCTCCTTTGAAACTGCTGAACCGTAGGCCGTGTCTAAATCAGCAATGATAATCTCATGCCTAGGTTTTACTTCAGCCCATGTTTGTTCAAATCCTTGGATGCTTTGACGAAGTTTATGAGCATTCTCTCTCAACTGGAACATCCGAGCCAAGATCTCCTTTCCTCTAACAATGAAGCTCTCAATCCATTCCTAAGTCTCTTTCCCACATATGACCAGCTGTCTTAACTGATGGTGATCAGCTGGTGTCTCTAAGACCTGGGGCAGCAACTGGGTTGTTTGTGAAGAACCACGAACAAGGTTAGAGATGAAAAGCCTAAGCTGCTGATTTTCAGCCTTGAGGGCTGCCTTGTCTTCTCCATCTTTAAGTACTCTTTCATGAAGGTTTTCGGATACAACTTTGAAGAGACTCAAATCTGCATGTCTGGTATTTCTACCAAGATTAGCCTTGACCACGCACCCAACCATGTTCACCTCATCTCTATTCTTATCTTTTGGAGGCACAGCAGTCTCCACGACAATCTCGTTATCAGGATTCCTATCAAAGTGAACTTGCTTCTTTGCCTTCTTCTTAGGAGGTTCCCGATAAATATTATCGAGATCATCAACACTCACTTGGTATGAAGGCCTTCTCCTAACCCTTCCTAAGGAGTTCTCAAGCCAAGACACCGTAGTATCTCTACTAACTTCCTCAGGAGGTACTGCTGCGATCTCTTCATCATCTTCGATATCAAGATCAATGTGAATTGGTGACGAACCCGTCAAAGGTACAGGAACATGTGTTGAAGGCGGCTCGTCTGCTTCATTCTGAGGTATGGGCTCGTCAAGAGGAACTTCTGAATCAATTGTAGGCTGTTCCTGTATGACTATGCCTGAGAAATCCATCCTTCTTCTTACATTTTTATTCGATCTACTGCCTTTGATGCCATCTTGAGACTGACTTTTACCCTTTCCTTTTGACTGTGCTGTAGAAGAAGAGGGAATTATCCTTGGCGGCTCTGCTACTGGAATAGAGTTCTTCCTTTTAAGCACTAAGAAAACCTTACTATACTCAATGACTTGTCTTGTTCTGTCTTCAACTGAAAGAGATTCCTTGTTTGCCCAATTAACTTGTGGAAGAGGCTGATCCTCGATTCTTTTCTGAGTGTACATTGGTAGAAGAACATCTTCATCATCATCAGAGAGCCCTTCTATATCTTCATTCAAACAATCTTTCATCTGATGGAGAGTCAACCTGCTGTAGTTACGCCTTCGCACTTCAAACTCGTCTGCACAGTTAGCCCAAAAATCTTCAAGTGCGGGTATGTGATTGTAGTTCTTCTCCAACCGGCCAGCGTAGACACCATGAGGATCAAATGACCGCCTCTCACTGTAGGGTTTGAGACCGAATTTATCTAATTCTTCTCCAATTGTCCTGGCATCTGCAGCAGTCCTGCATGTATAAATACCCAACCCTAATGGAAAGTGAAGAGAGGGTTTCTTTCTATTTCTCAAGACTGTGTGGACACCGTGAGCTTGCCTCAAGAATTCCATGAAGATAACCTCATCTGACGGATACCTTGGCAACATGAGCGGGGCACCTGAATAACCATAAACCCTGAGATAGGTAAAGGTAGGAAACTGTATAAACCAATCGCCCATTCTGCCATTGCTGCCCTAGCAACTGAAGATATGCGGACGTGCAATTCATTGTCTAAGTCACGCACTGTGTACATCAAGAATGCCTCATTCACCCTTTTGTAGTGGTGCAACGACTTTGTGAATTCCAACTGGGGATAATAGTTATATATGTGTTGAACGCTCAATGATCCCTCGGTGTTCAATCCTCTGAATTGACCTTGATAGGCCACCAAGTAGACTAGATATGACACCATGTGAAATACATGAAACTGAAAATATTCTGTTATTTGTTGATGTAGGCAGTCACTAATCAAAGTAGGCCAGTCATAAAACTCGGTCTTCTTCATAATGTGAGGTATGGCATAAAACATCCAAGGTTGGAACTTGGTGGCATCCTCGGAACCAGTGACCCTGTTGAGCAAAGTGATGATGATGGCAACCTCGTCCTTGAACTCCCCTCGTCCGACATTCTTGGGCAATGTCTTATGTTTTTCTTTCATCCATCTCTCGGCAATCTTCTTGCTGTATTTGTCCTTATGCATATTCCACATCTTTTCACATTCATCCCCCGAAAGAGTTACACTTTCAGGCCACGGGGGAATGGAAAAACACTTTTCAACCATATCAGGCTTTAGACTGCAAATCAACCTACCATCTGCTGACTGGATCTCCCTAGTAGCCGGGTTGTAATGCTTAATGCAAGCGATTATGAACTCAAGGCTCTGAACTGATATAGGAATAGATGTTGCTGCGAGAGCCCTAATGACCTGTGTTCCGATTGAAGCATTGCTCGCCTTCCAAGGCGTGTAGGTTGAACACCGGCTTGACATGATGCAAGTCTGTCTCAGCCGTTTTGATGTAATTGTGAAAAAGTGTTGATTCGGACTTGAAAACATTAGGAGTGTACTCCATTTCAGAAAACTTGAAGAATGACTGTAAACTCGCCTTGGTTCAGACAAGTCTTGTGCAATTTCTATTTTTAGAATGCTGATTTTTGTGCTTCAACGGACGAATTTTTGAGAAATTTTTCTGAGATATGGGTTTTATTCAGAATGACGATACAAGACAACCCAGATCGTCCGGTTGAAAATCTTGAATTTTGATCAAAAGGAGCAAACCCTACTTCCTTCAATTTTTCCCCGGCATCCGGGTTTTGTTCGTAATATCGCTAGAAATGGACCCAGCTTGATTGGATTTGCAAACTCGACGCTTGATTGAAAAGCAACAACCCTAGGTTTTTGAAAAAGTCATGATATGGGTTTTCTTCTCGTAAGACTCCATTGGCGACCCAAATGGTTGAATTTTAAATGCACCGAGGTTTTCATCGAATACGCAAGATAAAAGCACTTGCTGCAACTTGATGAAGTTCTTGGAAAAATTCTTCAAGGTGGAGGCAAAAGACCTGATGATTCCAAAAAATTGAAAGCCTTGGCCTTCTGCTTGAAAAACTTGATCTTCTGGAACAGAAAACTTGAAAAAGCAAGGGTTTATGCTTGCTGGTCTGAAAAATCTGATGTAAAACCAGCAACTATGGATTCTTGAATCACAAAAATTTCTCAAACTTGCTGCTCCAACTTTCTCCTCTGGATGCTACCTGCAAAAATAATGAAAAATACATTGAAAAGAAGTGTTAAATAGACTTAGGTTTTGATTTTAGGTTTTGTTTTTTTTTTCTTTTTTATTTCAAAACCCTAAATCTTATCCTCTCAGGTTTGGACGCCACCCTCTTTCTTTGCAATTTTGAAATTTTGAAAATCTTCAAAAATCTCTAAGGCATGGAAATTTGGGCGCCTTTCTCCAAGAGGGGCGCTCAACTTCACCAGTGTTAGTCAAAATTTCAACTTTTTCAACTTTTCCCAATTTTAACATGCCACTTCGCCACTGATTTCTCGTTGATTGGTTTACCCGACAGGCGAGCTGAGTGGTTCACTGCGGAGCCGGACTGATTCTGAAGAAGATGTTCTGGGGGCACCTCCTGCTAAAAACTTGATTTCGACCTCCGAATTCACGGGAGGCTTTTCCTTCTAGGGGCGCCCAGTTTCTTCAGTGTTAGCCATTTTCCTGATTTCCAAGTTCTTCATTAACTTCTCTTCCGCAGACGATCTCGTTAAATCTTGAGCTCCGGGCGTCGGATTGCTGAATGGTTGTGCTCATCGCGAAGCTGACGAAGAATGAAAGGAGGCTTCTGGAGACACGTTTGCCAAAAAGTGAATTTTTACCCTTCAAAAGGTTGGGCGCCTATCTTGACTGGGGGCGCCCACTTTACCAACACTTAGTTTATTTTTTGACTTTTTCACTTTTGCTTTGAATTTCTCTTTTCACCTCTCATCGGACCCTCTATTCAGCCTTTTGAATCTGATGACTGCGAGCTCCGTTTGTCGTGCTGAATAGCTCACTGCAAAGCCAGTTGAATTCTGAAGACATCCCGTTATAGCTTTGACTGCAAATTCCTCTGTCTGCATCCTTGAAAAGTTGGGCGCCTTTCTCTTCCTAGGGCGCCCAGTTTCTCCAGACTTAGAAAAATTCATAATTTATTCAACTTCAAGTTTCAGATTTTCACTTCATACCTTCTACTTTGACTTGAATTTGCCGGAGACTGGATCATCAGATGCTCTGACGGGGATATCCATCGCGAAGCTGACTGAAAACTGAGCAACTTCTATTGGGGATCCAAACCCTAATTCCTTCATCTGGTACCCTGAAAAGGTGGGCGCCTTTCTTCAACTGGGGCGCCCAAACTCAGTAGACTTAGAAAATTTTCATGACTTTTCAACTTTTCTTCCTCGATCCTCGTGCATGTTCATCGTTTCACTTTCTGCCGGAAGTTTTGAATGCTAAAATTAACGCTCGGCAAATGCAATGACTTCCATTGATGACTCCTGAATTCGTGATATGCTTCCGAAAAGTTTAATAGACCCAAGAGGCAAAATGGGATTATTTTTAAGATTCCCGATCACACTGTACCGGATATGGACGACTTTGAACCAATCGTAATCGGGCTTTGGACTGGGCGACCAATCCTTTCTATTCTTAGAAATTTTCTATTTTTGTAGTACTTTACAAGATTCAAGCTGGAAGAAACCTGAAACCCGTAAAAACGCATTATTTCGAAAATTTCTAAAAAATGCTTTTCCTAAAAATTTAGGGATGGCAACCGAGATCCTGGTTTTGTAGGTTAATCTGCTCTTAGCAGACCCAGATCGTCGCGAATTGAAAATTTTGCATTTTAACCCCTCATGCAAAGACATGCACACCCAAATTTTGACCTTTTTGACTGATTTGACAAGACTTTACTCATTTCTTCAAAATTTCTAAGTGTAACAAAAATTTTAATTTTGGGGTACAACATAGAAAATCTGAGAAAATCAAGAGGAAAAGGCATGCAATTCATGGAGAAATTCGCCTAAGTCTAAGAAGTTTGCCCATGGACAAATGGCAGAAAGTTTTCAAAGTCCGCCATGCCTTGGATGAGGCAATGGCAAAGACATCTTGAAGTCCGCCCTTGCACTTAGAGAGGATGGCATAGAGGTTGGAAAGTCCGCCCCAACATGATGAGAAAATGGCAAGACTTTTGGCAAGTCCGCCCTTGCCTTGGTGATGAAATGGCAAAGCATGGAAGAAGTCCACCCTTGCCATGGAGATGGGAGATGGCACAAAAATTTGCAAGTTCGCCCCTCAATTGGCAAAGCCAACATGAAGTTCGCCCCAGCCTTAGTGATAAATGGCAAGATATTGATGAAGTCCGCCTAGACCTTGGCAAAGGAGTTAGAAAGTCTTCCCAGCCTAGGAAGAGGAAGGAAATTCAAAATTCGCCTAAGTATGGAGGCCTAAGAGAAGAGAAAATGAAAATTTGGCTAAGTCTGGAGGTCTAGGAAGAGGGAAAATTGAAAATTCGCCTAAGTATGGATGCCTAGAGGGGGAAATTTCATGATTTTTGGCTAAGTGTAAAAGGAAAATGGAAGCATGATGGAAATATCCTAAGGCATGAAATATCAAGACGTCCAAACACATGGTAAAGTCCGACTTTGCCTAGCAAAATAAAGCCAAGCAAGAAGAAAAATTTTGATTTTGGCATGAGAAAATATGCCCGACACAATTTGAAGTTCGCCATGGCAGAGGAAAATAAGAATCTGGCATAATATTTATTGGCAACACGGCTAGAAAATCCAACTTGGCTAGACGAAAAGTGAAATAACTTGGAAAATAAATATTTAGCCAAGGAAAAATTAAAGTAGCCATGGGTCAAAATTGAATGGGTTGGAAATAAATTTGACATTTTAACACTTTGGATAATTTATTTCCGACACTTAGAAATGTAAAATGCCTCGGACAAAAATAAAATTTGCCAGAGATGTCTTGGAAGAAAAGTCATTACGCCGGAAAAAGAGAAAATCCATGAGCAAAATTAAAATTCGCCATGAATTAAAACTTGGAAAAAAAAATCGAATTTAATTTAATTGGACATTTAATATTTTCCAAATTATTGAAAATAAAGGATAAACATCTAGCAAAAAATCGAATTTTTGGAAAATCAAAAGGATTTGCCTGGATAAACTTGCCATGGAGATTTTTCGAAAAAAAATGGAAACTTGCCTGATTGAAGAGAAGAAAACAAGTCGAAATCAAGAGAAAAAGATGAAGTTACTAAAATAAATCGAATTCTTCAGCATTATAATGAGTTTTAGCAACTCATTTTTCACAAAGTCAGTTGAAGAGAAGTTAATTTCTCGAAGTTGCAAGAAAAGTAAGGCAAGGTCTATTCTTCTGAAGGCAAGGTCGATTTTCTCAGTGGAAGGAGTAATTTTCATGCTGAGGAATTAATTTTTGGAGAAGTAAAGAATTTCTTGGCTGAAAGTTGAACTTCTCAGCAAGTTGGTGCACTTTGTCATTGGCTTTTTGGTTAATTTCTCAAAATCTGAATCTGATTTGCAGCCAAAAGATTTTTTCCTGAGGTTTGGAGTTTGGTTGGCTAAATTTATCAATTCTTCCTCTATCTTTTTCATTTTGGCCAAATCTCAAGCAAATTTATTTACTTTCAACTTGCTTTTTCACAGAAATTTAATCTTTTAATAAGCTGAAAGTAAAAATTTTGAATAAAAGGCACGGAAATAAATTATATTTAAAGTCTCTGTATTAATGTTAATTTTTTTTTACTGCAGGTTAATGACCACACCAGGAGAATCATCAAAAAAGGTGTCGATGAATTTTGCCAGTAAAGGAATGCAGCGATAGTCGAAGATCAATTCTAAATGGAAAAATATTGCAGACACTGATCTTGGGCATGTAGACTTCGCGGAGTTCAACAAGAGAGTATATGGACATGCTGGATTACCGACACCAATTGCCAGAGAGATGGTGAGGAATGGAATTTTCCAAGCAACCGGATTCCCGCCTGCAATAGAATGTGCCGAGTTGATGGTAGAATGCGCCATTAATTATGATGCGTAGGAGAGACAGATTGTGGCACCTAACGAAAGGATTCTATCTCACCTTGGCGAAGTGGCAATCTAGGAGGCATTTGGCATCCCGACACACCACCGGACTGTCTATAAGACCAAGGAGGACGCCAAGAGATTGTATGATAGCTAGTTTGAATTGTGAGCCACAAATATTAATAAGTCATGGCTGGAGAAGCCTAGACCATCCACGAAGAAGATGCCTAAGAAGCTATGTCGGACAGATTTTAAGGAGGATTATGGGGATATCATTCTGATGTTGAACAGGATAGTTGGCAATCCACAAGGCACATATTTTGAGACATGGATGTATTATTTTATCGATGAAATCGCCTCCGGCGTGAAGATGTTCAACTAGGCTCGAATGATTAGTGACAATCTCCGCGAGTAGTTGGCCAATCTGGAGAAGACAAAGTCTTTCCACATGAGCTTGTATGTCGTTTATTTGTTGGCCAGAACATACAAATACTCAGGACTTATATGCAAAGGCAAAGTAGGAAATGGTGAGAACGAGCTCAAGTCTTATGACTGCTACCTGCAGCTTCAACTCAAGGAGAAGTCTCATTTTAGGCGGGCACATGATGCCTTCCTCATGTACATAACCAGAATACTTCAAGGAGGAACGCACCAGAGGCTGAGTCACGAAGCCAAGAGCTTGATCAATAGATATGGATCCTGGTTTATCCAGTTTCCCAAGTTTACGTATATAAGGATCTAGGGATTCACTGGAAATCCTTATAGGCTTCCTATTTATCCTACTAATTGGATGGTTTTGCTAGAAGTCCTGAGACAGCTAGAGACCTATCAGAGCATCCAGAGGCCAAAACAGAAGGCGGCTATTACTTTCCCATTCTTTATTGGGAATATGTTGGAGTCATGTCCGTCGGCACAAACAGCCGAAAGCGCAAGGCTAGAAATTCAATGGTACCCCTTCACAACTTATCGGTCTAGGGCCAATTTTGACCCTCATCATCACATTCAGACCGTGGATGGGAAAAGATATAAACACAGAGTAGACATGAAGGACTTTTGGGCGAATGCTGCTGATGAATATGAAGTCAAGAGAAGATTATGGTCTAGAGTGTTGGTGGATTTAATGAGAGCAACCAAGCTTTGCCGAGTGCCCGATCAGTTGCAGGACGACGAAAAATATGTCCAGTCGTGCTTCGATGAGAGCTTGCCTCTTCCTGCCATGAAGTGGTCGAAGCCCGAACATTCAGATTTGGCTACATTGATGAGGCCAGTGATTAAGTATTCTCAATGGTGGGTCAACTAGCAAGTCCAGGAGTTGAGGCAAGAAAGAGTCATACTCCTCCAATGCCGGCGCATCCCACAATGATGATTTGGTTGAGATTGCTGAGAAGAGGAAAGAAGTAGTTGCAAATATAGAACCTGCCCAAAAGAGACAGAGGATGGAGCCATCTCGTTCTACGGCGTCTAGAAACATTGATGAGCTAGTAGCTACTGCAAACGAATCCTTGGCTGAGATGATGAGACCTTCTACAGTTTAGGAAAAGAGCAATTAGCTGATCCAGTTGGATGACAATGAGCCCTCATCTCCTACGAGCACAGAAGTACTGAGTTCAGAAGAGGAAATGGATGTCCAAAATGATGAATTCCAAGAGGGGATGATTTCTGCTCTAAAAAAAGTTTTGGACGTACCAAGTGCAGAAAATGTTCAGGAGGAGGACAGTATTGAACAGCCTACCATTCCTGATTGGCTGAAGGAGAGGATGAAAATTAAGGCACCAGTTGAGATCCAAGAAGAGAATGATACTGTGAATTTCTTGGTGAGGTTGGAACAAGTTGCTATGAAGAAACCTACCAAGAAATTTTCCACAATTCAAAGGGACGAAGCCAGCAGCCGTTCCATACAAATCGCAGTACCAACAGTTGACAAAGCACAAGATGAAATCACTCCCCAGGAATACGCCATTACCACTATAGACCTCAGCCCAACAACAAAAGGCCAGGAGGTAAAAGAACTGGATAACTCCGTCTCAACTATCAAGGCGAGATTGGAAAAGGAAGTGGCGAAAAAGAAAGAGTACAAAAGGGAGGTAGAGCGCCTGAAGGAGTATATTCGGCATCTGACCCAACCACTCAATCAGGGTGATGCAATAGCTCCTCCTCTTTTCAATTCCTCACAAGAGATGGCCAAGGATGTGGAAGAAGGGATGGTCACGGCGAAGGAGGCCCAGGAATGGATGACAAGCAAGGGCATGGAAGCGACTTTGTTCATGGAGAGATTGACGCTTGCTTACAGGCAGACTTCCTCATTCCTTTCTAGACTGGCCGTCATGGCGGAAATTTGGGACAACCTCCCGGACATTCAGGAGAGGCTCATTCCATGCCTCAGAGTACTGAAGGGTGTCCCGGACAAAAGGCCAGGAGGTAAAAGAACTGGATAACTCCGTCTCAACTATCAAGGCGAGATTGGAAAAGGAAGTGGCGAAAAAGAAAAAGTACAAAAGGGAGGTTGAGCGCCTGAAGGAGTATATTCGGCATCTGACCCAACCACTCAATCAAGGTGATGCAGTAGCTCCTCTTTTCAATTCCTCACAGGAGATGGCCAAGGATGTGGAAGAAGGGATGGTCACGGCCAAGGAGGCCCAAGAATGGATGACAAGCAAGGGCACGGAAGCGACTTTGTTCATGGAGAGATTGACGCTTGCTTACAGGCAGACTTCCTCATTCCTTTCTAGACTGGCCGTCATGGCGGAAATTTGGGACAACCTCCTGGACATTTAGGAGAGGCTCATTCCATGCCTCAGAGTACTGAAGGGCGTCCCAAAGGAGGAATTGGTCGAGGGAAAGGTGATTGTTGCGGGAGCTGCTTATGACTTTCATCATTGGTTTTGGGCATTAACAATGCGGAGCGAGGTTTTGGAGAAGGCAAAGGCTGATGGGCTCAGAATTGAGAAACAGGTCAAAGAAATCCAGAGGAAGATATAGTTGCGGACGTGTTTGACAAATAGATTGTCCAAGAGAACGACATGCAGCTAGAAAGATTACAACATAAGGTTCAGGAAGTCTTCTTCTCTACTACAGGACCAATTCTGAGGCAAGATTTCACAAAAGTGGCGAACCTCTTGTCCATCCGAGATGATTTCATGAAACAGGAAACGGATTGGGAAAACACCTTCGCCAGATGTGTTGAGGATTTGGACGGGCTTGAATTCAGGATAAGCATGTTGCCACCAATCACGATGGAGGAAGTCGCCACAATCGTGTCCAGATTCGTTGAGCACAATGTTGCTTAGGAGGATAGGAACGCTTTCCCTTGAAGATAGCTCCAACTGCCACCTCACTACTTGTTTACTGGTTGTTTACTGATGTTATTTCGGGAAACCCTAATTAGGGTTGAGTTGTATTAATCTTGGCCGTTGATGTTGTTTTAATCTTGGCCTTTCATTTGATTTTGAAAACTCTATATAAACTTGTGATCTCTCATTTTCATTTGTGTGGAGACAGTATATGAAATTGTTGTGCTATGCTATTTTCGATAATAAAAGCTCTTATGCATGATCTTCTTTGAATCAATTTTATTGTCAAGTAGTGTGCAAGGTTGCATAACTTCTTCAACCATAGATTAGAATATATTATAATTAGATTACAATTAGAATAGAATCTGCTTTGAATGTTGTTAAGTGAATGCAAGATTTGATCGTATAGATTAATGGCGAAATATTGCTCATACTTTCTTCGGATGGATGATTTTCATTCGATGCGTAAAGTTAGCCTGAGCTTGTGATTGTGGATGCTTAATTTCGGTCTTATTCTGTAATGGCCCTTAGCAAATCTGATCCAAAATTTCTGATTTTGTGCCTTAGGAATTCTGTCAAACACTTCGTTGGTAACTTCCAGCTTGCTGGTTTTGTTGTTTCAGTTTGTTTGCTTTGATTGTTTTGATGTAGAAGATGTTTAGAATGCTTGGAATTGTTGCCAATGCAAGTAAACAAATAACTAGTATGAAATCCAAACTTTTTTTTGTATTTTCAAATGCATATAGATGAATTGTTGATATGAAAGGCATACCTACAACCAAGGTACATTTTGACAAACATTTGGCATGCAAACTAACCCCAGTGAGTGCATACATACATGAAGGTCATTAAGACAAATACTTTGCATGAAAACTAACTTGAGAATAATGCAATTACATTAAGAGACATTTTGTCAAATAGATGGCAGCAAACTCCTTATGTCTCCTGTCAATATATTGCAAAGATAATAAAGTCTACAAGCTGGAAATAATGCTATTATCTTGTGCCAATGAAATGCAATGATAATGCCAAGACTCTTGGCTTACAAATATGCAAATTTCAATGACTAAAATGCAACTAAATAACTGAAACAAAATTTTGGAAGAACTTGGTATGAAATAGCAGCCACCACAAAATATTTGAATTTCCTTAATTGCTGGGAATTTGGCCACCAAACTTTGCAACTATCTTCCACCAACCAAGGCGCCCCCTTTGCAATTTATTTTAGAATTTTTGGAGCCTTCTTGAGCAAAATCACCTACCTAAGAGGGCCACCCCTGCTGCCTGAAGAAGATGAAAATATAAAATAATTACCAGCTGCAAACTTCTCCAATCTGCTCCAAAAATGATTGCCAAGGCACTAGAAATTGATCCCTCAAGTACCCACAAAAATTTGATCCTTCAATGAAGAGCTATGAATCAAAATGCACTTCCTTTCATGGCAGACCTGCAAACTGAAACAAAATTGCAGACCTCCTTTCTTCACACAAAACTCTCCAAAATACCTCAATGTAGCTCTATGATGAATACTGATTGCATCCACCTCTCAATTTGGGAATGGGACCATCACCAAACCCTACTAACCAAGGGAGCATCACCTTGATCAAGCTGTAACTTAGTTCCAGCCAAGAGAAAATTCTCAATATGCAAAGATAATACCAACATAAGATGATAAAAGCCAAGCCCAAGCTTCTATTTATACTTTTTTCAAGGGAAGCCCACTCACTTTTCTTGTCAATGTGACTCCTTGTTGTGACCCTTTGATATGACTCCTTGATGTGATCCCTTGATGTGACACCTTGATGTGACCCTTTGATATGACTCCTTGATGTGACATCTTGATGTGATCCCTTGATATGACTCCTTGATGTGACACCTTGATGTGACCCTAATATTTTAATTTTCACTTAAGTCACTTTATAACTCATTAATGTATTTAATATTACCCTTTTGATTTTGTACTTTTGGCCAAAAAATACATTCCCTCACCAAAATGACTAGCTCACGGGAATGGTGAATGAGCTAGCACACAACTCCAACTGTCAGTGTGAAAGTGAGGACATTACATATTCGAGGCATGAAAATTATAATCACACCCTTTGAAGATTGCACCCACTTTGTGTAGTTGTCCCAGGGAGGCAAAACAAAGCGTGGTTACTCGTTTCACCTGATCTTTACTGTCTCTTGAATTCCTAGGCGTAGATTAGATCCTCTAAACCCTTATCCTTTTTGCCTTTTTTTTTTGAGATCCAAACTGAAAGTCCCAACCGAAGAAGCCTTTAATGATAAATCCATCTAAGTCCCGAACTTGTAAGAGATTTCTTAACATAAATCCTATTGATGTGTTTTTCGTGACCGCACCAACACAGAATAAAGTTTCCAACAGATACTCTATCCTCTCTTGATCAAAGTATTCCGCATGCTAAGATTGCAAGAAAGTTCATGCGTTCAACTCCAAGGTTCTTTTATGCAATGGATAGTCTCAGTTGGCTCGATGTGATTTGCTGGTATTTCAAGGGGACTTACAAAATTGTTCAACAACGGAGAAAGGAATTTGAATGCTCGAAAGGTTTTATCTATAAAGATTTTTTTTCCTAAACCAACCAGAAAGTACTGAATTTAAATGGGTGCATGGTTTAGAAAGCCTAAATTCTATCCTAAGTGCGGGATATGGAGCTCAACTTCAGCAAACTTCAACCGGACTTCGCTTTGCCTCGCCTTGGACAGCATCCACGGAGTCGGTGCAACCTTCAAGGGAGGTGACTAAAGATATTCAAACCACAACTTGACATGAAGATACCATCACAACGACGCATACCATCATTCAAACTGGGATTGAAGTTAGGTCCACAACGTTTCCAGTTGACCACACAAGGCGAACACACCGTCAGTGAGCCCGCTAGTGGTATGGATAAGCGAAGCTTGCTTAGATCAAACACCACATTCCATTATTACTATCTACTTGCATGAAATGAAATTTAGTCTACATTAAGCTACTACTCGAATCAGAAGGACGAAGAAACCTTGCTAGCTACTCACAACAAAAGACGAGATCATCATCAATGAAAACTCTTTTTATTATGAGAGTGTTCACAACAATTTCTTACAAAGCTTTCAAAGAAAAAACTTTCCTTCTTCAAACCACACTATCAATCTATACTAAGCTATCTCTCGTTGTCTCTATCTTCTATCTACGAGGCTAATTTAATCTCTCGCGAGATACAAATGGGGGCTCTATCTTGGTTAAAGGCTATGTTATTTCAGTTGTAGGGATATAGATACGGGCAAAGTACCATAGAATTATGTATTTAGGGTTAATTAGGACAGCGATGAGTTAGTTTCGTTGCAAAGGTGGTTGTTTTATCCTGGAAGGTAGAGTATGTTGCTGCAACAAAGTGGCCAAAAGGAGATGATAAACACAACTTTTCATGAAAGAGTTGGAAAAACAACAGGCTGAAAATTACTTGTTTACAAACAACCAGAGTGTTATACATCTTACAAAGAATTCTACCTTGCACTTTAAAACCAAACACATACAATTGAGATATCATTTCATTCGATTGGTGTTGGAGGATGGACAGGTAAAGTTGGAAAAGGTACATGAGATGCCAATCAGTGGATATGTTCACGAGAAGGTGGTGATGACAAAGGGAGAAAGTGAGCTCTTCAGTTTGGTTGTATGGAGTTGAATTCAGTACTCTTGAGCAACAAGGTCCGAATTACTTATTTCCGATTAGAATGCATAAGTGCATGATGTCATCGAGTCAGTCTCAAGTGGGAGATTGTGTTGGTGTGGGCACGTCAGTCTCAAATGGGAGAAGTGTTGCTATGTGGTGGTGATCATGCTATGTACACCCTGGCATGTATCCTTGCCGAGGTCCAGGGCCGGGCTGGGCCCTGAGTAGGGGTTCGGGGGCGGCAGCCCTCGAGAAAAATTTTCCTCCTACTTTTTCGCGTCATCACCGAAAATGGAAAAATCAACGGAAAAAAGAAAAACCGACTTTGTAGACCCCTAATCTGGAAGCTTCTAAGCTTGTTAAAAAGGGGTTCGGATTGGGGTTACAATATGATGAAAAACGCGATTATTCGCAAGATTGTAATAGGTTTTTGTAATAGATAATAAAATCATTGGATGGTTGCGGTTTGGTGGATGTAGCCCAGATTGGGTGAACCACGTTAAATTCTCTGTGTTATAATTTATTCTATGTGTGTTTTCGTTTCTCTGTTTATTAATTAAATCTGCATTTAATTGTTGGATATCTACCTTTCTAACCCTAACAACCTCCTGGGAGGCCACCTCACAGGGGTATAGAGCACATCATTGAGCTAGAGGAGGGCACCAACGCAGTAATCACTACACCATACAGGCACCCAAAGAGACATAAGGATGAGATAGAAAAAGCAATTAAGGAGCTTTTGGATATGGGGCATATCAAATTGAGCAAGAGTCCATTTGCTTCTTCAATAGTGTTAGTGAAGAAGAAGAATGGGACTATGCGCATGTGCATAGATTACAGGGCATCAATTCTTCAATCAATTAAAAATAGTGAAGAAGAAGAATGGGACTATGCGCATGTGCATAGATTACAGGGCACTCAATAAGAAGACAATTAAAAATAGATATCCCATCCCACGGATTGATGAGCTCATTGATGAGCTACATGGAGCAATCTATTTTTCTAAGATAGACTTGAGGTTTGGATATCATCAAATCAGAGTTAGAGAGGACATTGAGAAAACAGCTTTCAGGTGCCATTATGGACACATTTTGAGTTCTTAGTTGTGCCCTTCAAATTGACTAACGCCCCTACTATATTCCAATCTTGCATGAACAGAGTCTTCAAACAGCAGTTGCATAAGTTTGTTTTGACATTTTTTTATGACATTCTTATTTACAGCAAATTATGGGAGGAGCACTTGAGATATTTGGATGAGGTATTGGTTATTTTGGAAAGTGAATCCTTTTTTGCCAAGGAGTGTGTGAATTTGGCATGACAGAATTGTTGTATCTTGGGCACATTATCAGCTCAAAGGGAGTTACTGTTGATCCTGAAAAGATCAAGGCTATTCTTGATTGGCCTCCACCTACAAACCTCACACAGTTGAAGGGATTCTTTGGGCTTTGTGGTTTCTATAGAAGGTTTATCAAGGGATTCTCACAATTGGCTGCCCCACTCACAGATTTAACCAAAAAGGGGGCATTTGTATGGTCTGAATCAACGCAGCAATCATTTGATAAATTTAAGCAGTTGATATGAGCACGTGCCCAGTCTTGGCCATTCCAAATTTCTACAAGCCTTTTGAGCTTGAGTGTGATGCCTCGGGTGAAGGCATAGGTGTAGTTCTCATGCAAAATAAACATCCTATAGCTTTTGAGAGCAGGAAGTTGAGAGGGGGTGAGAGAGCTTACTCCATTTATGACAAGGAGATGTTGGCAATCATGCACATTTTTGCCAAGTTCAGGCAATACCTTGTAGGGGGCAGATTTGTATTGAAGATAGATCATAACAGCCTTAAGTATTTTCTAAATCAGAAGGATCTCAATGAGAGCAGCAAAAATGGGTAAGCAAACTTCAGGGGTATGACTTTGACATTGAATATGTCAAAGGGAAAAGGAATGTAGTGGTTGATGCTTTGTTCAGGAGACCACATTTGAGTTCTATTTCAGTCATAGCAGTAGATTGGAAGGAAAAGATAGAGACTAATTATGCTAAGAATGCACTTGCAAACAACATTCTAGATGGGTCTTTACAGGATGATAGATACCAGGTGAAGGAAGGTCTCATATATTACAAGGATAGAATATGGTTGGCTCCTGATTCTAAGGTGAGAGAGCACATTTTTAAGGTTTTACATGACACTCCGATGGCTGGTCATCCAAGATATTAGAAGACTTACAAGCAGATCCATAAGTGATTCTCATGGAAGGGAATGAAGGATGACATTTTAAAGTATATTCGTGAGTGCCAAGTATGCCAACAGAATAAAAATGAGCATACTTATCCTGCTGGTTTGTTGCAGCCCCTTCCCATTCCTACTCAGAAGTGGGAAAGCATATCAATGGATTTCATCACAAGGTTTCCTAAGGTACAAGGGAAGGACAGTATATATGTGGTTGTTGATAGATTGACAAAATTTACTCACTTTATTGCTATATCAACAGTGCAAGTGCCAGATTTATTTCGAAGAGGTATTCAAGCTTCACGGACACCCAATACTATTGTCAGTGATAGAGACAGCAAGTTTATGAGCTCGTTTTGGCAGGAGTTATTCAAATTATGTGGTACGGAGCTGACCCCTAGCACTAGCTACCATCCTCAGACTGATGGGAAAACTAAGGTGTTGAACAAATGGGTGGAAGGTTACCTATGCAACTATGTTTCAAGGCAGCAGAAGGCGTGGGTTAAGTGGTTGCAGCAGAAGGCGTGGGTTAAGTGGTTGCATCTAGGAGAGTACTGCTATAATTCCACTTTCCATATGTCTATTCGGATGTCTCCATTCATGGCATTATATGGTTACGAAACTCCCAGCTTTATTGATTTACTTTTTCGAGATTGCAGAGTGCCTAGAGCCAGGGATCTTTAGGAGAGTCAAGACATCATGAGGTCTCTGAGAGGGAATATACAGCATGCTCAGAATCAGCAAAAGTTGTATGTTGATCAGCACCTCGTTGAGCGTGTTTTTGAGGTTGGAAACATGGTTTACTTGCAGTTGCAACCCTACAGACAGTCCACTTTCAAGAAGAGTGGGTCAGAAAAGCTTCAGCCTCTGTTTTATGGACCTTTCAGAGTTATCAAGAGGATTGGAGAGGTAGCCTATGAGTTGGAGCTACCCAAGGACAGCAAAGTGCATAATGTTTTTCATGTCTCTCGCCTTAAGAAAGCACTTGGTCGAAATGTGGTTCCTTCCACAGAGTTGCCTCCTTTGGATGAGGAAGGCAAGTTGATATTGATTCCTGAGGCTATATTGGAAGTCAGAGAGCGTACACTGCGCAGAAGGGTGGTCAAGGAGTATTTGATTAAATGGAAGAATTTGTCAGTGGAGGATGCTACTTGGGAGAGGGAGCAGATATTGCAGCATCCTGAGTTACGATTGCTTGAGGGCAAGCAATCTTGGGAAGGGCGGACTGTAATGTCCCCTTCTCGCTCTTGAGCAATGCAGTGATTCAATTAGCCTATTCCGGAGTTCCCATAGGCTAGTTGATGTGGTTAGGGGACTCGGTTGCCAGCTTTGGAGTTCAGTGTGGGGTTTCCAACGCATATTTGTATTTCCGGCGCATATCAGCATTTCTCCAGTTTGAGCCTTTGTGATGCTACTTACTATTTTTAGCAGTGCTATTTATAGTAAGTCATCTTCTGGGAGAGTTAGTCCAGGCCAGTGTACACGCAGCAATATTATTTATCAGTTTATTGTTGGAGAGCCATAGGTTGCAGTTTTAATATTTGCTTTATTCGACCACTTAAGTCATTTTATAAAGTTATATTATAAAATTAAGTTGAGGGTAAAAGTGGTCATTAAAAATGTACCTTGTGCCTAGTGAAACGACTTCAAGTTGTTTTTAAAAGCTTCATTAATATTTTATTGCCTCCTTGAAGTGGACGCCTAAGGAGAGGGGAAAAAAGACATTTTTAAATGTTAAATAATTCCATGAGGAGAAAGGCGTTGGGTTTTATGTTGGAATTAAGAGCTTTTTGAAGTCCATCGCCCTAGTTTTATATTTTGGAGTTTGGCTCTCATTTTATCATCTTTGCTTTGACGACATAGAGAAATGTTGCCGGTTTCATTCCAGGTTGCTTGGGCTGCATAGAGAGGTCGAGAACCCTCCATCGTATGGGCTGGTTTCAGTGGTGAAATATCCACCCTAATCAGATATTGGTGTTTATTATCAACTGAGATCACATGAGCTTCAAGAGTTTGGTTTTTGGTGATGGAAATGATGAGGATTTATCAGTATTTTTGATGGTTTTTGGTGTGCATTGCTTAGTATTTAGTTTTGGTGTGTTTGGTGAAAATTTTGGTGTGTTTAGTTGCATTTTCTGGACATTGTTTTCCTAGTTCAGAAACCATGTTTATGCTCATTGCTTTCAAATGGTCTGTTGAATCAAAATGGGTATTCAAGCATTAGAAGAGTCATCTCTTGCCAATCGATTCAAGCACAAGAACATAATTTTTGGTTGAGTCTTTGAATTTTAAGAGCAGATCGATTCTTCCAGGAGGGACGCCCTTTGCAAGGAGAAAACCCTGTTGCTTGACCAGCACGTGTGGAGCTTGGGTTTGGGGTTTTGGCACTAGAAAAAAGAGGCCTGGGCGTTGGAGAATAGAGAGTGTTGAAGGCCAAAGCTAGTGTTGTTTCATTGCTTCTTCTGGAGCCTTATTGCTGCTGTAACAGGTTCTTTCCAGTCTGGTATTTCATTGTAATAATCTGATAATGAATAGAAAATGAATATTTCTGATGTTGGTTTCATTATCTATTGAAAAGCTTTAGTTGCTAGTGTTTCCTATTCGTTGCAATCTACTTTCCTTGCTATTTACTCTCGCAATGCATTGAAAACAAACACAAAATACATCAATGAACAAGTAAACCAGCAAACAGAAGTTTTCAAAAACAAACCAGAGGTGCATACTACATCACCTTCCTTCCTACTGCTACATTTGCTCGACCAATGTTTCATGTATGGGAATGAGTTTCAAAAACTCCTCTTCTAAGACTGCCTTTGCATGATCATGGCATTCTTGCCAATGGGATATAATTTGAATATTTGAACAAGCCTTTAGCCCCTCATGTGTAGGATACTATTTACCTAGATTGCAACCGAGTTTCCTAATTCAATGTTAGGAAAGATCCAAATTCTCATGTCAAAGCCTATACCACTGCAAATATGGAGTTATTAGAATGGAATGTCATAGTAACAATACCATTCCCTATGATTTTAGATGAATAAGATTTGGACTGGTTTTATAAGCTAGTGAAGCTAATCCAATTGCAAATCTGTATTTAACCATTTCAATTTCTGATTGAATGCAAAATAACATAGTAAACCTTTCTCCCCCTATTTTCTGATTTTTTCTGCTGTCTTTGTTTTCCTTTCTTTTATGCTAATCCAATTGGAAAGATATCTTATCAAATGAACCCCAATGCAGGACCTAAAGAAGAGTTCAACCAGATGATAGATTCTGGTTGACCCTTTTCTAATTGATGAACCAGATTGGATCAGTCCTCTATTGCAAGAGAAAAAAGATGTAGCAAAACCTCCAACGATCAAAAGCTTTGAATCAAAGCATTTTTCATAATCCTTTCCCCAAACCTTTCAGAAGAAATCTCAAATATATTTGTTGTAAGGGAGAGTTGTCCAGCATGGTTGATTGTCGAGGTGCTGCTCAGTTCACATTAAAAAGGGCAATAAAACTAAATCAATGTTTGATAAAATGGGGAAGTCTTGCCTATACTGCAGAGCCTGTTGGAATGAAAATGACCTACTTGTGTGAAATCACTTTAATTCTTATTTGGATAAGGAATATTTCAGTAAGAACATTGTCGTGAAAGTCATTTCAGATAAAGTCCAAGTTGTTAATGTTATAACAGCGTCAGTTGATCCTTCCAGCTCTCTTTCTTTGAGAAAGTCTTAAATTGAATATAGCCGATGGCTATTCAATTTACCTTTTATTATTTTGTGTCTTATGCTTTGGCCGACATGTATAATTCGAAAATCATAAAAGTTATTTACTATGCTAGGCCGACTTCATTAAAAGGATATGAGATCTTGAAAGAGGCCGACATTAAGACTTCGGTTCCTACATATGGACAGTCATTCACTCATTTCAAAAATCGAAAGAAGAGCTCTGAACAAAATCCGTCATCCTCAAGTGCGAAGATAGTAGAGAAGCTCGACTCAAGCAAATGCGAACACTTACTTCAAGTGCGAACAGTTCACTACATGCAAATAAGTCATCTCTATCGATTGTGTCCAGGCACGAAATATATCAAAGATCAGTGCGAACTCTGAGATCCAAGTGCGCATACACCAGTGATCAGTGCGAACTCTGAGATTCATGTGCGCATTCACCAGTTCAATGATTTCATTCAAGGACGATCTCTCAGTGATCTAATCTCGAAGTTACCAGATCGGTTCTATCAAGTGTTGTTAAAGTCTGAGAGTTTGAAGACTCACTGTGCAAAGCAAACATCATTAGATCTGTATTCTCAGGTGTGATCTAGAGCATGCTATCTGTCATTCTTTATTGCTTGACATCTGTTATTGGTCTTGTGTTAGACCTTATTGTATTTTGTAAATCTACTACTGTTGCATCAAATATAAAGAGAGATCTTTGTTGCTGGGTTTTTCTCCCTCAAGAGGAGGGTTTTCCCAGGGTATATATTGTGTTATCTTGCCTGATTTTTGATTTAATTTTCTGTACATTAATCTGATCACCTAAATTCAACACAAGTGGCATTTATTATTGAATTGATTAAAGATATGAGGTGCTGGGACTTCTTGTTTTGAGGTTTTGAGAACCAAGCCAGTCCTCAAATGCCTGATTCATTCAGGGGAAATGGTATAAGGGAATTGAATGCTGAGGTGGCCAGGATTGTATTTGTATCTAAAGCTGAGATGTTACAAAGAAAATTTATTTCGTATTTACCTATTTTTCAGTTTTGTATTTACCTATTTTTCACTGTTCAAATGTCCATACCTGTTTTTCCTAATAGACTATACCTGATTAGACCTCCATTTTAATTAGATCTTTCTTTCAGAGCACCCCATCCCCTACATAACCCTTTTGAGAAGTAGTTTGTCCATTCCTGTACTGAAGCATCTATTATCAACTGAATTTGATTAAAAGGCATTGCTTGCAGAATTATGATAGAAAAGATACTAGCCACGATGTAAAAAGCATTGATAATTTGAGTTTTTGGGGATTTTTGGGATGATGTCAGACAGAGCAAATTAATATGATATGAGTGCCAAACAGAGATAATGCCATATCATAAGGTATGATAAATTCACAAGTTTTTTATAACTTCAGGAAAGCACACACTCATTTAGTTTTTCTTTTTCTTTTTCTTTTTTTTTCTAATTTCAAAAACCCAATTTCCCTATAAACCCCACATATTACAATATGAATAACAAATCTTGTTTTGCAATTTCAATCAATGTCCTGATGCTGTTAAGCGGGAAGGCGGGGCAACTGATGTGATAATGATCAGAGTTCAAGCCCTGCTGACCATGCTCTGATATTAAAACTAATGCACTTACACAAACCACATGTTAACAAGGCTTGAGGCTGGATGCAGAGTCCCACATAAATGCTGGCAGAATAAACATTCATTAGACATGAATTTTAAGGTAAAGAGCTATAAGCTTGATGGAAAACTCACTGTGCATTTTAACTGATGATATAGAATGGCACAGCAAAATATGGGCAGATTAAAGACTCAAACAAAGCTTTGCAGAAAAAACCCTTTGAACATGGCTTCTACGGTTAACAGATATCTAAGTTTGATCGAGCATTTCTGGATTGAGGAAATAGAAGGGAATGACAAAGATAAAGCCGGATGTGATTCTCACAAATATTTTCGTAGAATAAAGCATCCTTAAACATTAAACAGGGAGTGTAAGCCAAACAATGATCTAAACTTGATAACAGTTTTCCCCATGCATTTGAATTGAGGATACACAATTGTACAACAAAGACGTTAATAACTTGACACTTGTTAGGGTTAAATAAAACAAAATTGAAATGCCCATCAGCTGGTAGTGAAATGGTATTGGGTAAGGTGGCCTACCAGCTGATGGACTCTCTGTTAATAAGACTCTTTCCATAATACACGGAGACGTGTGCCGTGCTTAAATTCCGCAGCTAAACTGGGGTTGGTAGTCCCAGTGATAACCCCAGGTACCCTTAGAAGAAAAGTAAAAATGAAGACAACATTCACATGGCTACAAGACAACTAATTTGAGGCTTTCGTATATACTTTTAATGGGACGAGGCCCAATTTGTTTAGAGTACATCATATTGATCTGCAAGGAAATGCACCCCAAACAGAATAAACAAATACTCTAGCAGTCTAAGGTCATATTTGGACAGTGTTAAATACAACAAAGCTTGAATGAATGCAAGAAAAACTGTACTTACGGGGTCACGGGCAACAAGGGAAGCCAGCTTGTTATGAAATTCAAAGGCCTCTTGTCCACCAGCCCAGATAATCTTCATGGCATTTACATCGAAGGTCGCCTGCGCCCTCTCTCTGGCTAAGTCCTCCATTTTCTAAAGGCAAAAAGAAACAAATCCCTCAGCAGATGTTTTTGGTGTTTCAAGCTATATGCCTGCCTTTGCTGTGGACTCGTTAAAAGCGTATTGGTATTCTGAGTCTGTGATCAAGCACGTCTGACCAGAATCCCAAAGAAGATGATGCGTCACTCCGGTCAATAGAAATCCCTGCTATAACTTGATTTCCATATCTCTCAAAGAATTTTGAGCGTTTCCTAACTCTTCATTCATTTGCTGACTCTTAAATTTTTCAACAAAGATTCACACGGTCGGGTTTTATCGAGCATGGCAGGCGAATGCTTAATCAATGTGGTCAGACGCCAAAAAAAAAAAAAACACGGTAAACAACAAGAATATAAAAGTTTCAGAAGAAAACAAATAAGCACGTGGGTTGTTTGGATGAGCGTGGCGGGCCCATAACGGGAAAATTTAGTGGAATATATTTTTATATTAGATTTTTTTTAATAAATATATATTTTATTAGTAAATTATAGTTTTGAATACCTACTGCTCCTTTAGTAAACAGGTCCATAATCGAAAATTTTAGTGGAATATTTTTAATATAATTTATATTGATATATAATAAATTTTTATATTAGATTTTATTTTTTAAAGAGGTAAAGGATTGTCTAAAAAATCTCATAGTTATGTTTAATTTGTTTCAATTGCTATCAATCAATGAACTTATTATGATAGTTGTATAGTTTATGTTATTTCATATACATATTGATCTATAGAGTTTTCTCATTTTTAGAACTTTCTTTTATGAAGGAATTCATCCATGCACAATGTCTTCTATCACCTTTATTTTGATGGCTTGTTTCAAAAATTTGAGGCCTCTCGTTACTTCCTCCTCTTAAACTCGTTCTTTGACATGCATGTAATTATGAAGGACCTCCACTAAGCGAACACTACAACATTGTTTACTAACATTGTCATGTTCAATTATAATATCATATAAAACTCTAGAAAGTTGTGAATCAAAGATTTTACAATATTCTTGATTTTTTCTTTATCTTCCTCAAGGTCTTGAATAGGACCACTAAGAACCTAAATACAATATCAATATTATCATGAACTCATCTGCCAATGCCCATTGTATTGCATATAGAAGAAGGTTGCAACTTTTTCTAAATACACCTATTAGTCTTTTTATGAAATCCCCCCTATGAAGCCCAATTGTCTTTGGCCACTAATCAAACACACAAACATACCCATAGAAATTATAGAAGAAAAGATGGGAATTATGTTTATCACAAGAATGGCTTTCAAATATATTGAGGAGGAGAACCATTTTATAATATTAATATTCATTTCATATGATCTCAATTGCAGTATTATTTATTCATTTTTATTTTTATTTTTTATAATTAGAAATAATTGTTTTATTTTTGGGTGGGACATTTAGTTATGCAAGGTGTGAGAATTTACTCATTCAAATTTTAATTTTTTAATCTTTTTTATTAATTGTTGTGAGTTAATTTGGCATATATTTGTGTGATATGTTGTTACGCTTTGGTATTTAAAGGCATTCAATGTGCCATTAATTCATATGTTGGATGTTGGGAATAAAAAGAACATCTAGAGCACACTCTAATTTTTCAAAGGATAAAAGAATCATACCCACATCTTGGTTAATATTGTCTCTAGTGTTCCTAATTCATCATTAATTTGGCTCACCAAAGGAGGTTGACATAAAACAACACAATCACTTATTGGATTAGCAATCTCCCAAATGGTATCCCTAGACACCACCTTAACAATTCAAATATTAGGAAAGTGAAGGCAAATAGATTTATGAAGCACATTCAATTATATCGTTCCTATGCAGTATACTTCAAAGCCATGCACCAAATCATGTTCATGTCATTGAAGATCAACTCAACAAGACTTACTATTGAATCATGAATAACAAGAGCATTAGTTTCTTAATAATGATGAATAGCATTATTTCTACAACACTAGTTCTAGAAATAAATATCTCAATCTTTCACATTTAATTTATAAATAATTATTACATTTATCAACTCAAATTTATTAGCTAAATAAAAAAAAAAATTAATTAATTTGTATCTATTTAATTAAGTATAATATAATTCAAACAAAAATGATTTATTTCTTTACAAATTATTAATGTTAGAGGCATTCTACAATGACAACAAAGGGTGGATTGTAATGGTGTGAATACGTTAACAAAAACTCTTACTTTTTATCTTAAATTTGACAACTATTTACACATCAAAACATTAATATTTAATAATAAACATAATATTTTCAAAATAATTCTAAATTGATATATCAACATTTTTTCTTTGGATATTCCAGATCCTCATAAGGAATACACATAATAATTTAAAAAAATCAGCATAGATGGGAGCTTTAGAGAAAATAAGGACTACTTCGAGTTTCTCAAGATAATTATTCACTTTCGCATGCTTATTTGTGGGACCATCCACCCTATGGTTTAATATGCTTTTGTAGTATATCCACCATGACCATTGTTAGTCTTTGCATCACCATCTAAAATATATATTTTCACATGATTGCTTCTTGAGAAAATAATGAAAATGGAGTGAGAAATAAATATTTCACAATCACCCACATTTTCAATGCACTGGCTATCTTCCATGTCTCCTCCTTTTGATCAAGATAGTAAGGATACTGTTTGAAATATACATCTTAAAAGAATTTAATATCTTCTCCATTATTAGTACTTGATGTAATGTTTGTTTCACTATAGCGAAGGTTAATTGTGCAGCTAAGATATGCTTGCATCTATGGCAAGATTGAAATATGTTACAAGAGTTTATGTGTAAATATTGAATATATAAATTATTGTGAAAGCACAAGACTTCTCAATATGAAAATTGTGTTTGGTATATTATTTGTAGGATATTAATATTTATTATTTTTATATCAATTTGATGAGATGTAATGGTTATAATGTTTAATATGAGATGGTTATTGGATTTTTTTTTGTATCTTTTAGTCTATTATATAATTAGAGATATTTTGGGTAGATCTTTATTGTAAAAGTTGATCACATTAGTGGTACTAAGCGTTATATGATATGTTTGAGTAGAGGAAAGGAAGATGGTCATGCATATGATGTATGATCATCAATTTCAATTGTATCATAAAATGAGAATATATAGCATTAGAAGTTGTGTGATTGTATAGTATGTGATATGTCTCATTCACTTGGTGGGTAGTAAGTATTTCTAAGTACGTTTTTGTGATTGTAATATGTGTTTATTGGATTTGTGTGGTATAGAAAGAATTATTTAATGTGTATAAAAGATCTAGCTAAAAATATCATCAAAATGATTTCTTTAATGATCTTTTGGAAAGGTTGTTAAACTTAGAGAATCTTTGATAATTTTTGAACACTCATTTTCCCAATTCTTTCCATTTTCCATTATCTTTTCTAATTTGTAGTATGTCTATACATTAAGTTCTTTTAGCTAGATGCATTAACATAGAATTTACAACTTGTTTGATATATCTACATTGTAGTTATATTATACATTGATCTCATACTATTCCTTACAATATTATGCACAAATTACACAATTTATGGACACATTCAATATACATTCACATTATAATTTAACATCCTACACATAAAATACACCACTGGTAGATATATTTACAGCTTTCCCATAAATTATACTAATTCTAATTGACATGTATTATATCTATAGCTTTCCCATAAATTATACTAATTCTAATTGACATGTATTCATATTAGACTTGCATTTTATATTATTTTTTAACCTCTTTCATTGATCCAAAGAATAGTTTGATTTGTCAAAGTGGTAATTTCAAGCAAAATTATGAAAATCTATTTTTTATTTTATTTTCCACATTTATGTGTTTTACATCACCATGGCCCTCAATAGTGGAAATTGGGTCTAAGACCTTATTTTGTGACATTTTTTTTGGGTTGCCCTAACATGCATGCAAGTCACTTAAACTAGTATGTGACTTAAGCTTTTTGACGTGCATATCCAAAATTTAAATTTCAAGTCACAAGTTAAGATTTGTGACCTCAACATGTGGAGGAACCAAAAATATTTTTCAATTTTATAATAATATTTTCTTTATTTGACTTCACATTTCAACTTCCTAAAATATGGTTCACTACTAACTGTGATAACTCTTTATTTGTCAGTGTGGGAATCGTAATTTACTTTTTAGAAAGTTTTTAGTTTTGGTATGTTATAAAGTTGTATAATATTTGATTTAGAAGCATGAAAGTGGTGTAGAAGAAAAAAATCTCTCTCACTGATCTTTCCCTTTTGTCTATAATGTTACATGAAATTTCTTTTGTGTTTACATGAAATTCTTTTTGCGTTCATATATTTAGTACTTATTAATTTTTTGTTTTGTTCTATGTTACATCCCATTGTGTTATTACTTATTTATTGTTACTTTGATGAGTTAAAATGCTTTAATACGTAATTATGTTTTGTATAGTTTGGATAGAAAATGTGATGGATGAATGTGCAATTCAATATGATGCTTTCAATGTTTTGATAATGCAATGATATATGATGCATATGAATGTAATGTTACGGCTAACTACTATTGTGATGCACTAAATTAGATGCAGGAAAAGAATCAAGCCTCTGAAGAGAGGGAGAGTATCACTCAGGAGAAGATATTGGTTTGGTAACCCTTAATGAGCTTGTTTGAGCTATCACACACTCACATCCTAGTTTGGTCAAATTGAGTCAAGTTAGTCAAAAATTGGTAAGTAAACCTTTGATCATATTTTGGGGATGATTTGCAATGGTTTTGGTTTTAGTCTTTGATTGTTTCTTGATTTGGATTATGTGACTAAATCTTTGTGTTAAGTGTAATTTATTCTTTGTGTATTTATATTTATATATTAATCAATGAGTATATACATAGAATGTATATATGTATGTGATTTTGATAACTCATACATGTGAGTATGTGTGTGCATATGTATATGTAGGTAGACATACTTACACATACTTATGAATGGATATATCAACGCATGTGAATTTATCGATTGGACATATATGACATATTTATATGTATGTATATATATATACCGATAGATGAATACGTAAGTATATGTGTTTATAATGGAGGTAAAAATAATGTTATATGTATGTATGTATGTATATTAATATATATGTATATATATGTATATGGGTATGTGTAAACGTATATATATACACATATTAATATACGTATATATATACATATATATAATTATTTTAATATATATTTATGATTGACGATTAATAGATTTAAAGAACACACACACACACACACACACACACACACATATATATATTATAACTATTGAAGTTATAACATATATTAATAATATATATTTATTGTTATATATTAAAAGTGTTATAAAGTAAGCTTTGGCACATATGTAATACAGACCATATATTGGAGAAAGGCTTGAATAAAAGCCAATGATGTAACAATTATATGCTACACATATAATGTGCTTATGTGAGGAAGTTAAATACAAAGTGCATAGTGTATAGTATGCACATTATTTATTGAAGCATGTAAAGCGCCTAAGGTTGTGCTAAAGTGAAGCGATGCATTTTATTTAAGTTGTTGCTAATATTTAAACCCATGCACAACATAATGATGTGTAATATGCAGTGCCATAATAGGTGGAATAAAGCAAATAGAAGTCCATAAACCAGTACACAGCTAAATATGAGCATAGAGACTTTATCAAGACACGATTTGGTTGAAGTTAAAGAAGGAAGTTGACTTGATTTGCAAATAGGAAACCTGTAGTTGAACATTTCTCTATTTGACTCAATAAAATGGCAGTTGTCAATTAAAAAGGGGTGACTCATCCATATTGAGAAGTTGGAAATAAAGGGACTGTGTATGTGTTTGCATATTAACTATTTTAACATCCACATATCATTTCTTTGAGCTTAGTTGATGTACTTAGAAGGGAAGTTAGTTTTGTTGTTGTGTGGTGGCAATAAGAAGAGAAAAGGTGGTAGATTTAGGAGCTTGTTTATAGCATTGAGTTTCTCAATTTTTAGAATAAGTAGAGGCAACTTATTTACCTTTTGGTTCACTCATTCATTCTTTGAATCTCTTTCCTATAGTTTTCTATGCAAATAAGTTGCAAAGTGAAATAGTAAAGAAGGAAAGGTTTCTTTGGGAATTTGTATTTTTTTGAGAGTTTGTGAGAGGCTAGAATTAGAGTTAGGCTGAGCTTAGTAGGAGCAACAGGCATGAATGTGAGAATTGAGCTTGGGAAGTAGCATATTCTTTTGGAGCTATAATTTTAGGCATGCTGATTTTACTACTCCATTATTTTTGTGTTGAAATTGTATCTCGTTTATGAATGCAAGTGTTTGAGAAAAGATGATTTATATGCATGTTGAGTTTGCTTAAATGAGCTTAAGTTATTTCTTCTTTTTTGAAGAGATTGCTTGAACTTTGGTGAAGACTTGTTTGATGAAACCCTATTGCTTGATATATATCTATATAATCTTTATGATGGAATTGTGTGGTTATGTACACTTTTGGAACAATAGCTAAGATGTTAAGGTCCATATGTATGGTTGCATGGATTGTGAAATAAGAGAAATGATAGTATCTTAGATTACTTAAATGAAATGTTAGTTTTGAGCATGTGTCCAATTAACTTGGTTGTTCATGGGAATAGGATAATGTGTGGATGGGAGTAACCTAGTTGGTCACTTAGTTATGTGAACATGTGTGGTTAACTTGGTTGTTCCTGGGATTAGGATAATCCATGGATGGGAGTAACCTAGTTGGTCACTTAGTTATGCCATTACCTTTTTGGTTGAATGCATGTTATGATTGAAAATAATATGAATGGTCGAATACCAAATCGAGCTAAGGGGTGGGTGAACATACGACTTCACTTATGAGTCAATGATTATATCAAACTTTGGCCAAAGTAGTGTAAGTAACCATTGTTTGCATTATCGGTTCACTATGAGCCAGGTTTGCATACTAGGTAGGGAATGCCATACATTTAGGTTATAGCCAATGTATGGTAGATCTAGTTATGTAGGACACAACACCATGCTCAGGGAGGCTAGTATTATGAGGTTACCAAACCAATCTCTTCATCGAAGGGTAGTACCATCTTACTAGTTAGGTAGATGTGTGGGGGATCATAATAAGTCCATGGTTGGCAGAAAAGAACTTGAGTGATGCTCTCCCTCATATAGTTGGCGGCCAAAATTTGAGGATGTATGTCAGCAAGGACATATGGACCACTTGTATATTTGTTTCATTAGAGCTCTTGGAAGCTATGTATGTATTCATGTATCTCTATCTTTATTGAGAAATTGTAAATGGGAAAATGTTATCATTACAATGTAATTATGTAATATGAAATCATTACTTGGGATTTTGTAATGTTTCTTTTGTAAAAGCAATGGAGTTTGAAATGGGATTATTTCAAACGTGCATCTTGTTATTGAAATTGAAAAGAAAAAAAATATTCATATAAATTACAGGCGTATACTATTCACATGTGGGTTAAAACATAGGTAAATTCTTTGGGATAAACATTGGGTTTGTTACATTCTAGTTTTGTTTAGTTGTTTTATAATACATTAAGTTCCACAACTAGAATAGTATCCCCTAATTATAAAAATAAATTATTTTAGTGATATCACATCATGTTTTCTCTTGTAGGTACAATCAAACATAATCAAGATATCAAAAATAATTTAAAGATAAAGATCCAAAGTTCCATCAAATCATCTTCTAAATAGGTATTAGTGATGATATATAGATATTATATAGTAAGTAGTTAACTCCTCAAATCCCTTTAATTTTTTGATTGAGGCAATTCTAGAGAAAAAAGTTTATAGATGATGAGATAGCTTTACCTATATGCTCCAAAATATTTCAAGCATGTCTTAAACCACAATAAAAAAAATTGGTTTTTGTTTATATCCATCTTTATATCTTCACATTTTATAAAAATATTGATGTTGATCTCATTTATTATTGGAGTTTCAAATTATAAAATACTTCTCTAAAAATAATAATCACATATTCAAAGAAAATAATATTTTCTATTTTCAGAGTCATGTCACAAGTTAAGATTTGTGGCTAAACTAAAAAGAATAAATCCAATAATTTTTTTTAATTTTGCATAATTATTTTTTTATCTAACTCCCCATTTCAACTTCCAAAGACATGGGTCACTATTAAGTGTGGTAAATCTTCATTTCTCACTAGGAGCCCTAATCTACTTATTTTAGAAAGTTTTTTAGTTTTGTTACATTGTAAAGCTATATAATAGTTGATTTAGAAACATGAAATTAGTGTAGAAGATAAACATATCCCTTACCGAGCTTTCTCTTTTATTTATACTATCACATGACATGACATTCTATTTTTTCATATATTTAGTAATTGTCAAATTTTTTATTGTGTTCTAGGTGTGTTTAGTTGTTTTATAATACATTAAGTTCCACAACTAAAATAGTATCCCATAAATTACAAAAATAATTTATATTAGCAATATAAAATTATATTTTCTCATGTAGGCATAATCAAACCTAATCAAGATATCAAAAATATGATTTGAAGATAAGATATCCATCAAACTACCTTCTACATAGGCACTAGTGGTCATAGATGGATACCATAGAATAAACAGTTAACTCCTAAAATCTCTTTAAATGGTTGATCAAGGTAGATCTAGAGAAAAAAATATATAGATGAAGAGACAATTCACATGGATGCTCCAAGTATGTCTCAAACCTCAATGAACAATTTTTTTAAGAGCATAACTCCCTTAAAAGTTATCTTGACATCTCCATCTTTGAAATAAATATTGATGTCAATATTATTAATGATTGGATTTCCAAATTAGAAAATACTTCTCTTATTTTCCCTTCTTAAAGTCAGATCACAAGTTAAGATTTGTGACCTCAACAAATGGAGGAACTAGACATAATGCATCCACCAAATATTTTCAATTTTATAATAATATTTTACTTATTTAACCTCCCATTTTAACGCCTAAAGACATGGATCAATACTAAGTGTGCTAACTCTTCATTTGTCTTTGGGAACCCCAATTTACTTATGTTATCTAAAATTTTTAGTTTTGGTACAATATAAAGCCATATATTAGTTATGACTTAGAAGCATGAAAGTATCAAAGAAGATAAAAAAATTATGTTAGAATATTTCTACCTTTGGTACAATGTAAAGCGATATAATAGTTATCTTAAGAGAATGAAAGTAGTTTAGAAGATAACCATTTCCCTTACTAAGCTTCCCTTTTTGTCTATAATATAAAAAATGATATTCTATTTTTTCATATATTTAGTAATTGAACTAGTTTTCTATTGTGTTATAATTTTGTTTAGTTATTTATTTACTATACATTAAGTTTCACAACTAGAATAGCACCCCCAAATTACACAATATTTTATCTTTGTGATATCAAATCTTTTTTTCTTCTTTGGTACAATTAAACCTAATCAATATATAAAAACATGATTTTTGATAAGAGATCCATCAAATTATCTTCTAAATGGACACTAGTGATAGTATATGGATACCATAGAATAAGCAGTTAGCTCCTCATATCCATTTAAATTTTTTATTGATGAAAATCTAGAGAAATTTTTTAATAGGTGACGAGAAAATTTACATAGAATGCTCCAAAATTATCTAAGCATGTTGTTGGCAAGAGGAAATGGGGAATTACAGCCCGAAGATCTATACCCTAGTATCCTTTATGTAGTTTGTTTACACCTTAGAGGATACAACAAGAGAAAAGAGTAAGTGTGGTAGGAATCTATATCTATCAGCATTTCATATATAACTTAAATAAAGGCAACATTTATCCATATTGTAAAGATGTATTAAATCCTTATAACTCCATATATATTCATATAACAGTTACAATAGTAGGTCTTAGTCTTTGCTCGGTATTACATCATCTTCTTATGGTTCTCTATGATGGTGTCTTAATCTAATATCTATTACATACATATATTAATGTTGTGTCTCTTATAGAGACGTGACCCTTGTAGAGAACCCCTTACTCTATCTTCCTTGTCGGCTTGAGATTTTGTAAGTCCTATGTGGTAGGTTGCAATAGCTTTTACTCCTTGCCTTGTATCCTACTAACATCATCCCCCCTTTCAAAATTTTGTCTTGTCCTCAAGACATATTGCTCAGTTACCTGGCAAAATATGCTTGTATATGATCTTCAGCTGCATGTGAGTATAATATTCCATTATTGTTTTGCTTGCTAGAGCACCTTAATGTGTCCCTGTGTGTTTATATATGTGGCTTATGCCTCCACGAGATTGTTAGGTATCTAAATATGTTGTGCTACAGTTATGGCTTCTCCTAGCACTTTGCTCAAGTGTAATAGTTGGATATTGATGGTTTCTCTTAGATGTTTGACTTGCATCTTTATTTGTTCTCTCTATTCCTATAACTGTTGCAATTGGGTGTGTGTATTTTTTATTTATTCTCTTATGACTTCATCATGTCTTTTAATGGATCATAAGAAGATGTAACTTGTACTATTTGGGCCTCCAGTTGTATGATCTAATATTTCAAGTTCTTGGTGAGGTTAGGCCATTATTGAAATAATTGATACAATACATTTGCTTCTATAATGGTCCCCTCTATGTTATTTATTTTCTTATGTAGTTGTGAATGGGTTGTCACACATCTTTTTGTGGCCTCATCTATGTTTTTCTTCAAAATTTCCTATTGAGATTCTTGCCTTATTTTGTCATTTTGTGCCTATAAGTTCGACTGCAAACCATCTACCATCTATTTAAGTTATTGCGGTATGGGAAGAGAAGTGTCCCTTTGAATGTGTGGAATTGACTTCTATAATGTTTGCACCGCCTCTTCTACTTTCTCTATACTATCCACTTGTTGTTGGAGTATTTCTTCCCTTGTGCTAGCATGAAAAATATCCCCGAGTTGATTTTTTAGAGTGGGGAGATATTGGCTAGATTTACTTATGATCCCATCACCGGTACTTGGAGTAGTTGTGGTGTAGGTGTTGGCTACAATTATTTTTGTCACACTAGGAAATCCTTGATTAATTGGATTGGAGAGACCAATGTAGGTGTTTCTTCAATGTTTTTTTCTTGTCCCTTATCCTCTCTATCACTTGGTGGGATTCTTGTGGGAGAAGGTATTGTTTGTTTCTTTTCATTTTTCTCTTTCAAGAGTGAATCCAAAAGTTTCTAAATGTGATCTTTGTGGTTTCCTTCTATATCTTGGAAATTTCCTCTAGTTGTCCCTCCATTAGAGTATCTACTCTTTGTTTTGTGTAGAGCTCTTGAGCTTGGGCTCGTGTTAGCTACTTCTTTGTTTCTGCGGTAAGGTCAAACCCTACCTCTATAATACCTTTTTTTGTTATTTCCTCTTCTTTTAGGGTTTTATCCCTTTTCTCCCAAATTGCAGTAATTATTAGTTGTAGAAAATCCTTGATTACCTCCTTGAGACTTTTATTAAATTTTCTTATATATAGTATTAGGCTTTGTATTATCCTATCTTTATTATTTGTATTTTCATCTTCATACATAGATATGACTTGTAGAAGCATACCTTGATAAATTATGGCATTTGTAATCAATATAACATCAATTGGCAGCTATGGTTGCTTTGGTGCCTTTGGTTCTATTTCAACTATTTTTTCTTTCTTCTTTTTATTTTGTGGAGGCTTTTGTACCTCTTCTACTTCATCTTCTTCGTCCTCTTCCTCAAAAGTTTAAATTATCTTCTTTTTTTACCATTTTCTTGACCCTTGCTTTGTAATTCTTGTTCACCACACTCATTTGTATGAGAGTTTCTGATATCTCTTGCAACTCTATTGTGATTACTGTCTATGATGAGGATGTGGGACCTTCATATTATTTGCTTGTGGTTTCATGTAATCTCTCAAATCTTCTTATGGATGGTGTGTGTTCTTTCGAGGCTAGTGCAGAAGAGGATGGTTGTGTTGTTTCCTTTGATGAAATGCCCCATTGCTTTTGCAATTGTTATTTATTTTCTCAAACTTTTCTTAGGCATTTTTCTTATGGATTTGATCCATAATCTCTTTGTATGTTCCAAAGCACTTTGCATTTGGGTCTTTCAACTTGTCGAGGATGTTTGTGACATAAGCATTCAATTCTTTTTGTGATATCTCATAAGGGAGCTTAGGAACCCATGTTGGATGTGGCTCCACTGCATCCATATAAGTATGGTCTTTGTCTACCAGAAATGTAATGGTATTGATGTATTGCTTTATCGACTCATATGGTATCTGCTCTCTGGCTTGGAGCTTGTTGGTTCCCCAACTTGTATTCCAATAACTCCTAAAAATTTACTTAATATTATGCTCAAAGTTGTTGGAAGCTAGGACAACAAATAGGAAACACCTTCAATAGTGTTTTTCTCTTTACTTCAGGCTTTGCAAAACCTTGGTGGATTTCCCTTTATGACACTGAGTGTAAAAATGCTATAGATCTATGACTCAACACCTAGCAGATTAACTCTTGTATACTTATGATAAGGATCTATGAATCTAGTTGTTTCAGATATGAGGCTTTCAAACAAATACAAAAATATTAAATGGTTGATTTAAGATTTATGATTATAAGATCAATTATGAGTCTATGGGAGAAATTGGACTGATTAACACCTATTCAATGTAATAGAGTCAATACAACATACATATTCATTCATAGCAATCAATACAATCCAATGGTCAATATACAATTATCAAATTATAATAATTCAACCTACAAAGGGCTAATAGTCCAATCCTACTTCAAATTCCATTCTATGACAATAGTATTCTTTATTATCTTCAATGAAAGAAATTACAATGTTATGTGATCATGAATAACAATGAAAATAACATAGATGCAACAAATGTGCACTGGTGAACATTACAATACTTGATTATTTTTCTCAAAAGAATATTGGATCACAAATTGGTGATGACACACATTGAGAGCATGAAACATGTCTTCTGAATAAATTACAGAAATCTAAGCCTTTTTGCACCATTGTGGAGATTTACAGGCCATTTTTCAATGAGGAGATTTAGAGGGTCAATTTTTTGCAATTTCATTTGAGGCTTGTTAGGGTTGAATTTCCTCCATTTTATTGTAGAGATTTAGGGGGTCATTTTTCCTCAAGTTTATTATGAAGATTTAGGGGTCATTTATTTGCAATTCCATTTCAGGCTTGTCAAGGTCAAATTTCCTCAATTTTATTATAGAGATTTAGGGGTTCATTTTTTCATAATTTCATTTCAGGCTTGTTAGGGTCAAATTTCTGCAATTGCATACCTTCTACAAATTTTCTCAAAACTTCCTCAAATTTGAAACACAACATCATTGACACCAAGAAAATCCCACAATTGCATAACTTTCACAAGTTTGGTCAAATTTTCCTCAAATTTGAAACACGACAACTAGGAAAATCCCTCAATTGCATAACTTTCAGAATTTTGGTCAAAGTTTCCTCAAATTTGAAGCACGACATCCCTAACACTAGGAAAATCCCTCAATTGCATAACTTTCACAATTTTGGTCAAATTTTCCTCAAATTTGAAATAGGGATACCTAATTGGATGTCTTATAAGATGAGACTCCCAACCACCTTCACACTTAGATTTTTTATTTATTTTTATTTGGGTTCTTGGGCTGAAATGGGGTTACGAGTGTAATACCTAAGACATCACCTAAACATCACAAACCCATAAAAACTTTCTCAAATTGGTTATGCATGATGGGAAGTGAGATGAGGATATGAAAAATTGTAATACCTAACAATGGCTCTTGTTCAGGGATGCATGCTTCAGTGAAGCATGGCGAGGATTCAAAAAACTCTGGGACGTAGACCACACAAACATAGACACATACACACCAAACTAAAAGGAAACACACTTTATTGTGAGATACAAGTAATCACAATTGCACAAGACCAAACAAAGGAAAAGTGAGTAGAGCTCAAGAGAAGTAATGCTTCATGAATTGTCCATGCATTGGCAACTCTTGAAATTCTCTATTCATATTCTCAAGAAAATAAAAATCTTCCCCATGATTGTTAGTGACAACATAAGGCCCTAACCATAAAGGATCAAAATTCCCATGTTTACCTTTGTCTTGAGCCCTTGCATTCCACATCAATACTAAATCACCAACCTCGAATTTCTTGGCACATGCTTTTTTGTCAAACAAATATTTGACTTGTTGTTGCTTCCTCAGGTTGATTTCCTGAGCTTGTCTTCTTGACTCATCCAGCCATGTTAGCTGATTAATCATGCAAGACATTGCCTCTTCAACATCTTCATCATATTCCTTGATAAATTTATAAATAGGTAGCAAGTTTTTTACACGCATTACAACATCCATACCATACACCCAATAATAGGGTGACTTTCTTGTAGATTTTTTTAATGTAACCTTGTTAGCTCATAGTGCTAACCTTAGTTTTGAATCTCATGATTTCTTATTCTTTCATACCATCCTCTTTATGATCTTCATCAAAATTTTATTATTGGACTTTGCATGTCCATTCCCTTGTGGATGGTAGGGAGATGAGTATGATAGGTTAATCTCATGCCCTAAGTAGAAATCAACAAAATCTTTAGACCCGAAACACATTATATTATCTATGATTAGTTTGCTTGGGACTCCAAACTTTATAATTATGTGCTCTAGTAAAAAAATATACAATCACTTTTTTGGTTGCTCTCTTGGTTGGGATAACGTCAATCCATTTTGTGAAACAATCTATGGCTACAAGGATCCACTTGAATCCAAAACTGGACTTCTTTATGATCTCACAATAAAATCAATTCCCCATTGTTGGAATGGGGTTTCCATAGTCATGGGCCTCAAAGCTAATGCTCCAAAATATTTCAAAATTTACCATAAAAATATTTGAAAAGCGTCATACTTTGTCACCATCTTCTGTGTATCAACAAATAGAGTGGGCCAGTAGTGACCTATTTTGAGTATCTTGTGAGTAGTGGTTGTTTCTGTAAAATACCCTCCACATACTCCATTGGGCAGCTCTAAAAACACTTTAACAACTTGGTCCTCATCTAAACATCCTTGAAGGGAACTATTGTCACATGAAATTGCACCCTACTTGTAGCACAAAAAAATGTATCCTTAGACATTTTTACACTCATTTGGGTCTTTCTTATGGATTTTGGCCTAGTTTTGCCTAGATTTAATGTTGTAATGCGATGAACACATTCACATTAGGTCTTAGACCCTTGTGAATCAATAAGAATTCTATGATGTCTTGTAAAATTGTTGTGAAGTGTTGTAACACATTTTCACACTTTTCTAGGACCTTTTTATTATAATTCACTTAAATAACCTCTTTTTATTACTTACCAAGCCTTATTTCAAAGTGTTGTAAAGTAATGTAACAAAATTTCACAATTTTCTAGGCTTTTCATCAATAATTTGACCCTTTCTTATGTTTAAAAAACCCCTTAATACACTTACAGGCCCTACTTAAGTGTGTTTCAAAGAATAATCTCGTTAAACATCACTTAATACACTTTAATTCTGGAAACCCATTATAATTGCCCATGTGGGACCAAGTCGCCACTAGGGGTGACTTAGTCCCATTGCTAGGCCTAAAAAGTGTTTTCTATAGTTCTAGATACCCTTTTGGTTGAAACTTGTTCCAGCAAAATTTCCCCGAAACAGGACTAAGTCACCTAGCTTGGTTTAAGTGTCCTAATGAGCTTTAACAGTGAATTCTGCAAGATTCTAGAGCCTCTCTGCATCACTTTCTAGTTTCCAGGTGCACCTCTCCAATCTCATTCATTTCTATTATAGTTTACTTGCATTCTTAGTTCATTTTTCATATCACAGTGTGTTTTCAAACATATTGCATTTCTTAAGTTTTGCTTTAATAATTCACCTCTTTTATCAGTTCTTTGCATCTAGGACCTTTTTTTTAGACATATTTCAATCATATTAGCATTATTCTTGAGTGAACCAACCTAGATTTTTGAGATACCATTCTCGTTTTAGGTACAAAACCCTAGAAGTGCAAGAGAGTTCCTATCCCTAAAAAATTATGGTTCACTACTGAACATGAAGTTCAACATTTCAATGATACAATGGAAATGACCTCAAGGTGTGGGACCTTTGCACGTATGAGGTCGAATCTCCAAAGAAAGTTGACTTCCTCTTTCAATCCAAGTGCAATGTGTTTGTCCAACCCAACACATGAAAACCTACCACTATCCTACTCTAACAACTCACAGGGAAAAGGGAACAAGCAATGCATGAAAGGGAAATGAAGGTGGTACACCAAGATGAAAAATTGTTTCTTCTTGGCTAAGATTGCACAAAAACACGTTGAAGAGGGACCAGGGGACTCACACAGTTCTATATTTGGTTGATTCCAAAGGAAAACATGAAGGTTATGGTTTGACAAGGTGATGGAAGGAAAGAAAGATTCTCAAAATAGCAACTGTAAACAATTTAACTCAAAATTTATGCATAGAAAAAGACAAACAAGCACTTATATATGTAGGTAATGAACTTACACAACATACAAAAGCTGAGAAGAGGAAATCTTAGTCAATTTGATTGATGTAGAGGCAAAATCCAATATTTACAATTACATAGATGTAAAATACATAGTCCGTCAAAGAAAAAAAAACTAGAGAAGCCAAAGGAAGAGCCCTTGAAATGAATAAATTTCTTTCCTTTATAGATCAGGCATAACTTAGAACCATAAATTGAACCCTAACCCTAACCAGTGTTAACAATGAAGTCTTTGCATGAAAGAAAGAAGCCCTCTCGTGAAAATTGTGATTAGGGCATGGATCTGTCAGGAAAGTCCACAAACAACAATATATGAGCATGGGAACCCATGAAATCCACTTGTAGAAGTTAGGGTAGTAATAAGTGTCATCCTTGAAGTCCATAAATTGAAACAAGTTGCTCAAAAGTTGGATCGAGCATTAATGGTGTCACCCTTAAAACATGCCAAATTTGTTGAAAGGTCAGAGCATCAAGCTCAAAAAGAAACCTTTACATCATTAAATGATTCATAGACCCGAAAAGTAGCACCCTGTTGGACATCAAACCTTAGGAATCCTTCATGCCTCATACTTCATACTATATTGACATCGGTGTGTTGCAAGGTGTGTGCCATTGGTCTCCTTCTGATGTGTAGTGCAATGCTTGGGCTCGTGACATGGCTTAATCGCCTCCCATGGATTCATTAACTCTAACTATTATATCGAGCATTAACAGGTCAATCTTTTGGTGCAATGACAATTGTCTTTGCAACAATTGGTATCAGAGCCTGGGTCGCAGGTTTGAACCCCTCGCTTGTGTTGGGGGGATTGTTGCAAGGTGCATGCCCTTGGTATCCTTGTGTTGCGTAGTGCAACACTTGGGTTTGTAACATGGCTTAACTGCCTCCAATGGATTCATTAACTCTGGCAATTGTATCAAGCATTAACAAGTCAATATTTTGGTTCAATGACAATCATCTTTACAACAAGACATTGGGCTTCAGATATTGGTCATGAGGCCTACCACTTACCATGAAATGATAAATGGTAAAGGGGATGAGAAAACCTCGACACCTGAAAGTAAGTCATTGGGGGTTGGGATTCAGGCAGAGGGTTTATCACTTGTGAAGAAAGGAAGAAAGGAGGATAGGGGAAGCCCAATCCCTAATGCCCAAAAAATAAATACTTGGTCGATTTTCCAAAAGCATATCAGGAATTGAGGGTTGGAGGGCAGGCTTACCTCTTACCTTAACAAAGGTAAGAGGTAAACGGAAAGGCTGAAGTCCAAAGTCCAACCCCCGAAAGATCAACACTTAGTCAATTTTCAAAAGGAAGGATAGGAGGTAGAGGAAAAGGTTTAAGCCCGATGGGTAGAATCCGAAATGCCAAAGGGAGAAATGGAAGTTAAGGGAGAAGGAGATTTGGGGTGATAGAAGAGGGATGCAAGCAAGCAAGGAAGTGACAACCCGAAGGTTTGAAAACATGAAACTTGGCCACTTTTGGGAACCCTCAAGGAGAATTCATGCAAGATGGCCCATGTAGGATCTCTTAGATTAGTTATCAATAATGGGTCATCAAAGGGTTGCATGAAATGTCAACATTTATGGTGATTTTTGTGAGATGATTGTCTACTAATCATGGAATCTAGAGGCCTTATCGATCCATTGGGCACAAATTCATGAAGGAGATTTACAAAACTAGGCTTCCCAAGAGCAAAAAAAACATGTACAGGCCTACACTTGGAGAAAAGCAAGAAATCTAGAGAGCATAAATTTCCTTAAGGAGAATTAGCGTGTGCATAAGCACTTCATGGAAAGAAAGATATTTATAATGTACATTAAACTAACATGAATCCAAAAAAGGAAATTTTCCCCTAACAAAGATGAACCTTCTGAAGGAGCTGATCTCCCTCAAACCATAGTTGTAAACATCACCTAGCTGCAACCACCAAAAATTACTACCAACATGCATGGGACTGCAAAAAATTCATGTAAGGTGGAGGATCACTTCAATATAAACTTTTCCATTGCAAGGGAACCATATGATGCAAGTTTCAAACTCTTCTAACACTAGTGCCTCAGGTGAACATGCACCAGCAAGAGTGAAACTTTCTGAATATAGGTTAGCATCCAAGAAAAAACCTTTTTGTAGAGGGAAGAGAACTCACCTCAAAGAAGGATAGGCCAATACTATCACCATCGACCTCCTCAATGCATGAACTGAAACAAAAAGGGAAAGTTTCCAACTCACATGGTGATGAAAAATATGTTGAGCCTTTTTTATCTGCATAAGGAATCTCTTCTTCATGCACCTCAAATGAAAAGCTTTGAAGCTTAAACATACTATCAAATTGAGCAACATGAGCATCAATCTCCAGGAAGATGTGTGGCTACTCAATAAATATTGAATTACTTGCATTAATGCACACTTCATCAACATAAACCTCATATTTTTGAGACACAAGTCAAGTGAAGAACTAAATTCTTCAGGTTGCCTCTCTATTTTGATTTCTTCTTGGCAACTAGCTGCAACAAAATAAGACTCTTGGCATGTAATGGTTGTCGCATCCTCTTTTGTTTTCTTACTCTTATACTACTACCCACAAAGCTCCTCTTCTGGGGGTGAAAGATTGACATCCAAGCTTGAACAAAAAGCTTCCAAATCATTCCAAAAAAGATCCTCCACCTCAAAATTACAAACCTCAAAATATTGGGGATCTTCATCCACAATAACAAGGGATAAACACGTTTGTTGTTGCTACTCCAAAGCCATGGATTTTTATTCATCCACTAAGCCAGGACAGAGATTCTCAAAAGCTTCTACCAATGAAGGTATATGTGATCTATCCTCCTTGTCTCCAATAATCCAAGGGAGGGCATCAAATGAGAGGACTAATTCCTCCACCATATCAATTTTTTGTACCTGTTTAGTATCTTACTGCTAGAATTGGTCATCTTCAACTGTTTCTTGTAGCAGACCAAGACACTCATTATTTGGAGCACATGAAGTCTCTTCAACAACAACCTCTTCACTCCAAGACTGAAATTGCTCCTTCCTCTATTCTTCTGACCAACTTGGATCCCATACCACAAGTCCACCTTTAAAGAGTGATATAGCAATAGGGGAGAAAAAAAGTCAAAAGAGAATTGAGACTCTTATTGGGATTTTGGAAGGGGCTTCTAAATAGGAGAAAAAGGATGAGCCTCCTCAAGGATTGGTTCTTGTGAGGAATGGAGGCTCTTAAAACTTGGGATCTCCAACATAGGAGATCTACTTGATGAAACAAGAGGTTGAAAATGAGTTTCAAGAGGTTGATTTGGATTCTTTGAACTAAAAAAATTGTGCTTGCATACCTCCTACACAATAGGTTGTTATGGAACAATTGGAGGGCTAATGGAAGCTTCAAGAGGTTTGTTAGGGTTCTTGAAACTTACAAATTTATGTCTTTGCACCTCCTTAGTATGCTATTTTGGAACTAGTGGAAGTGTTTGTTTGAAACTAGGCACACAAGAGGCTGACAGAGTCTCAGGTATTTGTGCTAGAGCAAGGGAAAGCCTGAGTTGCCCTTGCCTAGTAGCAACATAATTTTTTGTGTACTCCTCTTGTTGCTTCCTTCTTTGTGCCTCCAATTATTGCTTATACCTCTATTGTGCTTCTATGTTTTGTTGTGGGAAATAATCTTGCTACCCTTGATAGGCTATTAGCCCACTCCTCCTACTATAGGTCAAATTCTTGCTACTCCTTAATCTCAATCAGTTGTCTATGGAGATCCCTCATCATGGACATGAGTTCACTCATACTTTAGGGTTGAAAGGAAGAACAAGGACCCTCTTGGGATTGATGAAAGGAATGTGTAGACATCCCGAAAGCTTGAGAAGGATGGGGTGGGTCATTAGTATTTTGAAAATATTGAAAACCCACTATAACAGGGCTACGTGAAGTAGAATGGGAGGCATAACCAACTTGATATTGCTTATTGGGAGGTGTAAAGTTGGAATTATCATGGTATGGGGGAGTGTACATGTGGTTTCCTCTAAAACTCGACATATTTAAGCATGGGAAGAATAGGAAACACTTTGAAAAATAAAAAATAAGAGCAAAGGATTGCCCAACTAAATATTTTGGGTACATACCAATAGAGTCACCCAAATGATGTTGCAGAATCGCTAGGTGCTTGTAGAATTACCTCCAAAGGATGAAATGTTGATGAAGGAACCACTTCCTCAACATAATGAAGTTAAAAAAAAAATTCTTAACCAATAGATTTTGAATGGAGTTGCCATGATGTTAGAAGATATGATTCAAAAGACAAGATGTGTTGAAGGAAACACCAAATTCTTCAACGAAGAGAAAGTAGTCCCACTAGGTGTGCCAAAAACTATTGTCACGTGAAATTATACTATGTTGAACAAAAAGTTCAACATTCCAATGACACAATGGAAATGGTCTCAAGATGTGGGACCTTTGTGCGTATGAGGTCTAATCTCCAAAGAAAGCTGGCTTCCTCTTTCAATCCAAGTGCAATGTGTTGGTCCAACCCAACACATGAAAACTTACCACTAGCCCATTCTAACAACTCATAGGGAAAAGGGGAGAAGGAATGTATGAAAGGGAAATGGAGGTGGTACACCAAGATGGAAATTTGTTTCTTCTTGGCTAAGATTACACAAAAGCACATTGAAGAGGGACCAGGGGACTCACATAGTTCTCTATTTGGTTGATTCCAAAGGAAAACATGAAGGTTAGGGTTTGGCAAGGTGTTGGAAGGAAAGCAAGATTCTCAAAACAATAAATGTAAACAATTTAACTCAAAATGTATGCATGAAAAAAGATAAATAAACACTTAGATATACAGGTAATGAACTTACACAACACATAAAAGTTGAGCAAAGGAAAGATTAGTCAATTTCATTGATGTAGAGGAAAAAGTTGATCTTTACAATTGTAGAGATGTAAAATATAGTCTACCAAAGAAAAAAACCCCAGAGATGCTAGAGGAAGGGCCCTTGAAATGAATAAATTTCTTTCCTTTATAGATTAGGCATAACTTAGAACCATAAACTGAACCCTAACCCTAACTAGGGTTAACAATGAAGTATGTGTGTGAAAGAAAGAAGCCCTCCTGTGAAAATCATGATTAGGGCATGGATCCATCAGGAAAGTCCACAAGCAATAATAAATGAGCATGAGCGCCCATGAAATCCACATGTAGAAGTCAGGGGAGCAATAAATGCCATCCTTGAAGTCTATAAATCGAAACAAGCTGCTCAAAAATTGGATTGAGCACTAATGGCGTCACCCAAAAAATATGCCAAATCCATTGAAAGGCCATGCATCGGGCCCAAAAAGAAACCTTTGCATCATTAAATGGTCCATAGGCCTAAAAAGAAGCACTTTTTCAGACATCAAACCTCGGGAATCCTTTATATCTCATACTTTATACTATATTTGCACCGACATCGGGCTTCGGAGATCGGGCATGAGGCCTACTGCTTACCATGATAAAGGGGATGAGCGAACCTCAACACCTGAAAATAAGTTCTTGAGGGTCAGGGTTTGGGTGGAGGGCTTATCGCTTATGAAGAAAGGAAGAAAGGAGGAAAGGGGAAGCCCGATCCCTGATGCTCAAAAAATAAACACTTGATTGATTTTCCAAAAGCATATCGAGAATTGGGGGTCGAAGGGTAGGCTTACCTCTTACCTTAACAAAGGTAAGAGGTAAATGGAAAGGCTTAAGTCCAAATTTTGACCCCTGAAAAATCAAAACTTAGTTGATATTTTAGAAGGAAGGATAGTGGGTCGAGGAAAAGGGTTAAGCCTAATGGGTGAAACTCAAAATGAAAAAGGGAGAATTGGAAGGAAAGGGGGAAGAAGAAGGAGATCAGTTGCGAAAGAAGAGGGATGCAAGGAAGTAAGAAAGAAACAACCCGAAGGTCCGAAAACACAACAGTTAGCCATTTTTAGGAACCCTCAAGGAGAATTCATGCAAGATGGCCCATGTAGGATCTCTTAGATCGATTATTAATGACGGGTCATCAAAGGGTGGCATGAAATGTCAATAGGAACCATCTTTGTTTATTTGGTATAGATTACCATCTATGATAACATACTTGATAGCCTAAAGTTTTAGAGTCCTTTTATGGTTTTTCATCAAGTTTTTAGGACTAATTTGAGAGACTAGCATGCTTATCCTCAATAGAAGCATCAATATTTAAGCCTTGTTCTCGAGTTGGAACCAAATGGTGTGGATTTGTTGTCTATAAGTTCCTTAAATCTATTTTCATTTCATTTCCATTTTGGATGCTCTTTCTTTTTCTTCTTTTACGTTGCCTATTTGTAAGTAACCTACTAAAAATTGATTGGTGTCCCTTTGCAGAAAATACTAATTTATGAGCCATCCAAGAGAATCTTAGCCAAAAAAGCAATGCAACATCCTTATTTTGATGATCTTGAAAAATATCAATTATGATTTTAAGCCATTATAAAAGTGTGTGTGAAGCTTAGCGAGGGAATTTCAAGTTATTCATTTGAATTTAACCTCATCATGAGCACCTATGATGTAGACATTATAAGAGCATCTTGAATTTCAAGTTATTCTATTCATGAGAGGTTGTTGTGTGCAATAGGCATCTTGGAACTCCCAATATGAAGATGTATGGCTAGGAGTGACTAAGTTGAGAGAATGACATGCCTATCCTCAATGGAAGCATCAAGATTTAAGCCTTGTTGTTCCCAACTTGGAACCAAATGGTGTGGATTTGTTGTTTGTAAGTTCCTTCCATCTATTTTCATTTCATTTCAATTTTGGATGCTCTTTTCTTTTCTACTTTTAATTTTCCTATTTGTAAGTAACCTACTAAAAATTGATTGGTGTCCCTTTGCAGAAAATGCTAATTTATGAGCCATCCAAGATAATCTCAGCCAAAAAAGCAATGCAACATCCTTATTTTGATGATCTTGACAAATCTCAATTATGATTTTAAGCCATTATAAAAGTGTGTGTGAAGATTAGAGAGGGAATTTCAAGTTCTTCATTTTAAGTTAACCTCATCATGAGCACCTATGATGTAGACATTATAAGAGCATCTTGAATTTCAAGTTATTCTATTCATGAGAGGTTGTTGTGTGCAATAGGTATCTTGGAACTCCCAATGAAGATGTATGGCTAGGAGTGACTAAGTTGAGAGATTGGCATGCCTATCCTCAATGGAAGCATCAATATTTAAGCCTTGCCATTCCCAAATTAGAACCAAATGGTGTGGATTTGTTGTGTATAAGTTCCTTCCATCTATCATTTCATTTCCATTTTGGATGCTCTTTATTTTTCTTCTTTTACTTTGCCTAATTGTAAGTAAACTACTAAAAATTGATTGGTGTCTCCTTGCAGAAAATGATGATTTATGAGCCATCCAAGAGAATATTAGCCAAAAAAGCAATGCAACATTCTTATTTTGATGATCTTGACAAATCTCAATTCTAATTTTAAGCCATTATAAAAGAGCGTGTGAAGCTTAGCGAGGGAATTTCAAGTTATTCATTTGAAGTTAACCTCATCATGAGCACCTATGATGTAGACATTATAAGAGAATCTCAAATGTATAAGTGACATTGTAAAAGATCTATGAGAATGAAGTACCTAAGGCATCCTTGAATCGTATTTTTGGTTATTATGAGAGAATCTTATAAGCTGAGTTTGTGTGCATGAAAATGGGGCACATTGATTCAAAATTTGATTTAAGTAGGGTTTTGGAATTCATATAGTTTGATTTTTTTCTCATGATTTTGTATTACCACTTGATAGTTTTGAGAAAGAATTATACCTACAAGTACAAGCACTTGGGTTTCAGAATGGTATATGAAGCATATTAGACAATTGTAGCACAAACACAAGAATTATGACTACCAAATAAATCTCATTTTATTGTCAACATCATAATATTAATATAGTGAGTGTAATAACCATTGATGGTAACCAATCATTCTTTTTCTTCTTTTATTCTCTCCTTATCATAACTAGCACCAATTGACTAACTTATTATAAAAAAATGATTTATTAAAACAAATCAACCTAATGATTATATATCAATATCAATATAGCATACCATCTATTCACATAAACATTTGTAATGATATTTACTGAAATTTTGAATTTTTTTTTCCGCAAAAGGAATAATGCCCATATATATATTTATATTTATTATACTATGAGATTTACAATAAAGGATATATTTGCTTCTCAAAATTATATCCATTTTGACCAAACCATTTCCTAGCACTTTTTATCACCTAAAATAACTTTCAGAATCTCCCTAGGATTGTGACAAAATTTTATCACATATTTTTCTTTTCATCACTAGTACTAATAATTTACTGGAATAAAGAAAAATGGAACAAGAAACATACTATATCTTTTGGCTATTACATTTGACCAAAACTTGTTTCACTACTATGACCAGGAAAAAGCAACCAATTACACATGAGTTTGTTATTCTTCCATCTGCACAGGAAGAATTTCATTTTCATCTTGTTCTTCATTTAAACTTGTTGCTGCAAAATGATATAATGGCATGCCATTGGGATTGAAGTTCCAATCCATTCATGCATACATTAGTGGATGATGACCACTATTCACCAAAGGATGTTGTTGAACACCATGAATAACATTTGTTGCAACTAGTGGCTGTTGAAATCCAACACCGTGAACATTAGCTACTTCACCAACTAATTGTTGAAGCCCACGTGCAGAAATTAGTGGAAGATGACACTATTCACCAAAGGTGGTTGTTGAACACCATGAATAGCATTTGCTAAAAATACCGACTGTTGAAACCCAACACTGCGAACAACAACTACTCCACCAACTAACAGTTGAAGCCCTCAGTTAGCATATGCTTCATCTGTTGGCTATTGTAAGCCACTATTTTTATTTGGAACCTGTCGAGGCCTTGGTGGATCATGCTCATGAGTGAGAAATGCAAAAATTGCTTGCACTTTTTCTTTGAATCTATCTGCAAGGGCAAAACCAAACTCCCTTGCATACCTTTTGAGAGCATTTATCATGCAACTAGAGTTATGCTGAACTAGAGATTTATTTATGGCAATAAACAATGTAGAAAAGGCTATTCTATGTAAAAAAAAATGCCTAGGGAATAAGCCGCCTACATACCCTTGACGTTTCCACCAATCATACCTCTGGCAAGCTTTATGCAGAATGCCATTTTCTAAAAAATCTTCATTCACCACTTTATTTGTGATTTTTTCCACTAGACTAACACTTTGAAGCACATCCAATAGATTGGAAATGAAAATCAACAGAATTTGAGATGGATAGATCAAACGTTTTTCCTCTGGCTCCAAAATCTCAACCCCAATTACCCTTTTGATGTTCTTTTTGAAAGTATCACAATGAACTTTGAAAACCAAATTCAGCCCTACTTCACTAATTTCATTTGATATTGGTAATTCCCAATCATTGACTGAGATGAAAACTCTGTAGTTGTGAGGATAAAACTCCACTTGCCTCCACCTACACATTGCACAAGAACGAAACAACACTTTTAGCTCTCCATTGCTGGAGCTATCCTGCTGGGACATAAACACTATAGAACACTTTGTTGAAGCTCTCTAGATAGAACACAAACCCTACCATCCAAAAGACACACATAGAATAATGCAAAATTATAGGAGATAAAGCAACAAATTTATCGACATTGTTGAGAGACATATGATGAAATCCTTTCACACGTTGCAAGATAATATCACACACCAAAAAATGATTACTCATTACTGAACAATGAGTACACCTTAGCGGAAAGATAAGCTCCATTGTGATTGTGATGTGAAGCACCAAAATTGGCTATATGGAATAGCTCTTGAAACATACTACTAATTTTATTCCACCCCACTAAATTTCAACTTGTACAGAATAGATTTTATCAATCACAATCTGCACATGTACAACCACAGTTTCCACATGTTTCTTTTTATTGATTTTAAATTAGGGTGACACATGTTACCTACATATACAAGCACAATGTTAGATAAAATAATTTTATAGAATTGATTTGTAAGGTCATGCCTTTGCTTTGTATGATGATTAATTTTGGCTTATGCTCCAATTTTGAAATTTATTGCAACCCTCAAACATTTGTAATTCATGCAACGTAATCCCTTAATAGTCCAAATTGCAAAAGGGAAACAATCTTTGATGGCCTATTACCCAGATACTGTGTTAGTTACGTGCATTCCTTTCAAGGCATTGGGATCATGTCGGGAACCTCTACAATAACTTCTCTTGATTTTTATTATCTCAGAATCATTTTTCCATGGTGTCCAATTTCGACTTGATGGAAAAAGTGTCAATTGTAAGCAATGTAAAGTTGCAAAGTGGTGCAACTTTTTTTCTACAACTCGTGTGACCAAATGAGCTATTCCAACATGTTTGAATGGGTACATTTACACTAGGCATGGTCCTCTTTCACACCCAAACATGCGGAATCAATTTGAGCTATGTTCAACCGACTCGATCCCTTAAGGGTCCAAAGTGCAAAATGGCTGCAATATTTGACGAGCTATTACTCAAAAATTGTGATGCTTATGAACTTTCTATCTAATCCTATGGGATCACATTGGGCCCCTCTACAATAACCTCTCTCGATTTTTGTTATCTCAGAGTCATTTTCTTGTGGTGTCTAGTTTTCACTTAATGGATAAAGTGTCAAATGCAAGTAGTGTAAAGTTACAAAGTGGTACAACTTTCATTTTGCAGCTTGTGTGACCAAAAAAATTGCTCCAACAAATCCAAATGGCTATGTTTACACTAGGCATGGTCCTCTTTCACACTTAAACATGCCAAATCACTTTGAGCTACACTCAATCGGATCAATCCCTTGAGGGTCCAAAGTGCAAAAGGGCAACAATATTTGACAAGCTACTACTTAGAAACCATGATGCTTACGAACTGTCCATATGAGCCTATGGGATTGCGTTGGGCCCCTCTATAATAACGTCTCTCAGTTTTTGTTATCTTGGATCCATTTTCCCATGGTGTCCAGTTTTCACTTGATGGAAAAAGTGTCAAATACAAGCAATGTAAAGTTGCAAAGTGGTGCAAATTTCATTCTGCAACTCATGTGACCAAATGAACTATTTCAACATGTCTGAATGGGTACATTTATGCTAGGCATGGTCCTCTTTCAAACCCAAACATGTTGAATCACTTTGAGCTACATTCAACTGGCTTGATCCCTTAAGGGTCCAAAGTGCAAAATGATTGCAATCTTTGACAGACTATTACTCAGAAACCATGATGCTTACAAACTCTCCATCTGAGCCTATGAAATCATGTGTGGCCCCTCTACAATAACCTCTCTTAATTTTTATTATATCTGAGTCATTTTCCCATGGTGTCTAGTTTTCACTTGATAGAAAAAGTGTAAAATGCAAGTAGTGTAAAGTTGGAAAGTGGTGCAACTTTTATTCTGTAACTCGTGTGACCAAATGAACTGTTCCAACACACCCTAGATGGGTACGTTTATGCTAGGAATGGTCTTCTTTCACACCCAAACATGATGAATCACTTTGAGCTACATTCAATTGGCTCGATCCTTTAAGGGTCTAAAGTGCAAAATGACTGCAATATTTGACAAATTATTACTCAAAAACTATGATGCTTACAAATTCTCTATCTGAGCCTATGGAATCAGGTTGGGCCCCTCTAAAATAACCTCTGTCAGTTTTTGTTATGTTGAATTCATTTTCTCGTGGTGTTCAGTTTTCATTTGATGGAAAAAGTGTCAAATGTAAGCAATGTAAAGTTGCAAAGTGGTGCAACTATCATTTTGCAATTCGTGTGACCAAATGAACTATTACAACTCATCTAGATGGGTATTTTTATGCTAAGAATGGTCCTCTTTCACACCCAAACATGCCGAATCACTTCGGGCATGTTCAACTGACTCAACCCCTTAAGGGTCCAAAGTGCAAAATGGCTGCAATCTTTGACGGGTTATTACTCAGAAATCGTGATGCTTAAAAAATATCTGTTTGAGCCTATGGGATTGTGTTGGGCTTCTCTACAATACCTTCTCTCAGTTTTTGTTATCTTGGAGTTTTTTTCTCATTGTGTCCAGTTTTCACTTGATGGAAAAAGTGTCAAATGCAAGCAGCGTAAAGTTGCAAAGTGGCGCAACTTTCGTTCTACAAATCGTGTGACCAAACGAACTATTCCATCGCATCCCAATAGGTATGTTTACACTAGGTATGGTCCTCTTTCACTCCCAAATATGCCGAATCACTCCAAGCTATGTTCAACCAACTCGATCCCTTATGATGTCATGCAAAACTATCAAAAAGAGAAACATTCACATGACAGTTGAGAAGTCAGAGTTTTCCACACCAAAAGCATATGATCATCCTCAAATCTAGCAAGTGCAAGAATTTTTTTAATTATCCTCCTTTCCCCTACAACAATATACAACCAATTGTAAATGCGTACAATGGTGGAACTTGGAAACTTTATTTTTCCTCAATTAACAACTTAGGTTGTGAAGCATTTTGTCATTTTCATTTGAAATGATTTTCTATGCTTGAAAATTGGAGTCTAAGAGAAACAAGTGATGCTCTCATGTAAATTTATTATTTGGTGTGGTAAATAATTTTTTCACTCAAGTCCATTTCTTATTTGTATTATAAATTATAAACCTTTCTTCCAAGTCCATTTCCTATACAAGAAATAATATTGTAAAAAGTTGACATATACATCTTTCGACATGTTTATATGGTGATGGATCAAGAACATAACAATTCATTCTATACTATGAGGATTATGCTATGAAAATGTTTAAAGACTATTCAAGATAAATGCTTGAATGATAATGTGTGCAAGTGTTGTGAAGATTATGTATCCTTTGCTTAATTGAGTTGTTCCAATCAAAAGATTAAATATACTGGAATATTTTTATGAAACATCTCATGGAATACCAATTGAAAACGTGTTTCTTTCTTTTAGATAAAGCATTTGATGGAACTCTTTGAATTAAACTAAATTGAGATATGTAAGAATAAGGGAGAAATAGGAAATACATTGTTTAAGGATCTTAAATAAGCCTTCTTACCAAATTTAAAAAAGGATGATAAGCCCATGGTTGAAAATTTTGTAGTCATCAAAGTGGGTACTAATTCTATATTATATAGATCATAATTCTTCTTTATCTTTAAGATCTTCTAAGTTTGGAAATGGTTTCACCAAGATGCGAAGGGTGAACTGTTCTTTATTGAGTTATGCCTATGTGGGTTCATTTTCCTTATCTCCCATTGCAATTTTGGGTGGATTATTGCTTTCAAAGTATTGGGAATGCTTTGCCTATTTTATAGTTGGAAGTTGCCATTCTAGAAGGCTCATATCTTGATATATATATATATATATATATATATATATATACTCATTCTTAATCAATTATCAAGTTAATAATCAGTGTATTTATTTACAATTAATCTTTTCTTTTCATTATTTACAATTTTGTAATTTGTAACTCTACTAGTATTCCTAGAAATATTGAAGTTGTTTAGCATCAACTAATAAAGTTGTTTAGCATCAATCAATAAATATTCAAGACAAACCATGAAGGACAACAATGATCAATGCTAGGGCTAACCAATTTATAGGTATACACATGAATAAGTCAAGCATACATGTGAATAAAGGAAGCACAAGTACTCAAATACTCATAAGCCTTGAAGCATACACATGAATAAATAGTATACACAAATTAATACAAAGTATATGCATGAATACAAGGTATAGCATGAAAACACGTAAGTTGCAAAGTATACGTTGGAATGCACATAAATCACAAAGTATACATGCAATTTATAAAGTATACATTTGAATACACATAACTCATATCTATTGAACTATGGATTTATAATGCAAATATAGACACCATCGATAAAAAATATTTGTATTAACCAAATATCCATGTAGGAATACATCAATATATGTCAATATAAGTATAAAATATATACAAAATAGCCATTTAGGCTTACAAGAATGTCATATAGGCATACAATGTCAAATATATCCAATACAAAATATGTACAAAAATGCCATATAGGCATACAAAAGTCATTGCTCTCCATGCTCTGGAAACAAATTATTTCCCTTTGCTTGTTGACCAAATGGCGATAAATATGTCACTCATTTATTCTGAGGTTGGGGAGTGCTCCTAGTGCTTCTCCTAGGGTTTAGTTCCTGGTCAAGCTGTATCTGTTACAATAACAAGTAAAGATATTAATATATAGAAATTACATTATAAAAATGATGTATTTAAAAAAATAATCACTTACCACCACTAGACAATCACTCTCCTCAAGGGAAAGGTTCATGTGCCCATGTTGAGGCATGTTGAAGCCTTGTAGAAACCATCCAAAGAGAAGTTAAACTATGAATCAATAATGATTTGATTTTTCACTAACTAACAACTATAACAACAAATGTAAATTGAAATTTAGTAATCTGCCTCATACCTCTGTGAGAGGCATCGAGGAGTCTATAGTAGATGAAACAACAAGCTCCATTTCCCTATGAACATTTGGAGGTATATTTGATTCCAACATCTGAAAATAAAACAACACATTATTCAATCACAAGAATACAATAGTGATGCACACCATGGCTTATAATGTATGAGGTAATGAACAAAATTTTGAGTACTTTTTAAGCTATATATTTCTAACTATCATGCTTCCTATTTACCATATCCATAGCTTGTTTGAAAGCACCTATTTTTAGGCTTTTATCTATAGCAGCAAGGCAGTGAACCATTTGATAAAATTCTTTGGTAGACATGTATGATAACTGTGGTAGCATAGAGAAGGCAGTGAACTGTTTGAAAAAAAGGCCTCAAAGAAATGGGGTCTCATGGTGATGGAATGCCATTACAAACAAATGTCTCATGGCATTCCATCACCATGAGACTACATTTCTTCAAGGCATTTTTTCAAACTACTTACTACCTTGACTATGATATTGCTTAATATTATGCTTTGATAGATTTTTTCCAAGCATCCATAGTTTGTTGAAAAGCACCTATTTTAGGCTTTTAGCCATAGCAGCAAGGAAGTGAGTAGTTTGATAAAATGCTTTGGTGGAAATGTATGCAAAATGTGGTAGCATAGAAAAGGCGGTGAGTTGTTTGAAACAATACCTCAAAGAAATGTGGTCTCATGGTGATGGAATGGCATTCCATCACCATGAGACCACATTTATTCGAGGATTTTTTTCAAACTACTCACTACCTTGTCTATGTTATTGCTTACTATTATGCTTTGAGATATTTTTTCCAAGCATCCATAGTTTGTTGGAAAGCACATAATTTAGGCTTTTAGCCATAGCAGCAAGGAAGTGAGTAGATTGATTAAATGCTTTGGTAGACGTGTATGGAAAATGTGGTAGCATAGAAAGGCGGTGAGTTTGAAAAAATGCCTCAAGGAAATGTGGTCTCATGGTGATGGAATAGTATTCCATCACCATGAGACCACATTTCTTTGAGGCATTTTTTCAAACTACTCACTGCCTTGTCTATGTTATTTCTTACTATTATGCTTTGATATATTTTTTCCAAGCATCCATAGTTTGTTGGAAAGCACTTTTTTTAGGCTTTTAGCCATAGCAGCAAGGAAGTTCAAGTAGTTTGATAAATTTATTTGGTAGACATGTATGGAAAATGTGGTAGCATAGAAAAGGCAGTGAGTTGTTTGAAAAAATGCCTCTAAGAAATGTGGTCTCATGGTAATGTATTGACATTCAATCACCATGAGACCACATTTCTCTGAGGCATTTTTTCAAACTACTCACTACCTTGTCCATGATATTGCTTACTATTATTCTTTGATATATTTTTTCTAAGAACCCATAGTTTGTTGGAAAGCACCTTTTTTTAGGCTTTTAGCCATAGCAACAAGGAAGAAGGAAGTGAACTATTTGATAAAATGCTTTGGTAGACATGTATGGAAAATGTGGTAGTATAGAAAAGGTGGTGAGCTGTTTGAAAAATGCCTCAAATAAATTGGGTCTCATAGTGATGTACATCACCATGAGACCACATTTCTTTGAGGCATTTTTTAAAACAACTCATTGCCTTGGCTATGCTATTGCTTAATATTATTCTTTCATATATTTCTCCCAAGCATCCATAGCATAGATAAAGAAGTGAACTATTTGAAAAAATACCTCAATAAAAAGTGGTCTCATGGAACTCCATGACAAGCAAATGCAATTGGCAACTGCTCATAGTTATTACTTATGCTATGTGAAGTAATTGCATCAATGCTTATGTTGACTTTCTAAACAACTATATTGTAGTTGAAATTTTGTCATCTATCAACATCTAGTTATTAATTATGGAATGTGAAGTAATTATTTGAGTTTGAAAGATGTGCAATGCAATGTAATCAACAATATGAATATAAGCTACACAAATCTATTAAGTACAATTCATTAGTTAAACTCTTTATTACAATTCATTAGTTAAACTCTTTATTCTATTAGTTGCATGAAGGTTTCTCTAACTCCACTAGCACTGGGAGGTGTTCCCATGAAACCTCCAATATTATCCTGTTCAACATCCAAAATTAGATATTAGAATACCATTCATATAACAATACTCTTAACATGTAGTAAATTTATACTTGTTTACTAGTTACATACCTAAATGATAGATGCAGTGGAGTAATAAGCAAGTGTATCCAGTATCAATACTATGACCTTAAAATTTTATTACAATCATAAAAATAAATTAGTTAATCTTGCATTTCAAAAATGAAATTTAATAAATTAAATTAAATGAACATGCTAACATTTACCTAAGTATCGATGTCATAAGCCTCATTCAAAATGTCAGCTTCCCTCGCTATCTCTGTAGCTACAAATGTATCCCATGTAGTAGCCTCCTGAGTGTTAGTGGGGTCATATGTACAAGTCGCCCCACAAACCTGACATGAATGGGGTGGAAGCCTACCACTCTAAGACTCCCCTGGATGGTAGTGTACTATAGCACTAGCATGGTGGATGACACTCTGGGTCAAAGAGATGATAGCCTTCAAAGTGTCTACCTCAACACTCTCCTTCATGATGGAAGGGATAACGATGTGCTCATGAGCCGAACTAGCGAGAGGTCATCTCACTTGCTACCTAGGATCCTGTTGTGCACCGGGTCTATCTTGAGCCGACCCCCCACCTCTCCCCTGGAAGTCTCTCATATCAAAATAATTCAGGATTTTGTTCAAGATGAACTCATAGTAGATATTTCTTAGGAAATATTGTGGGAATTTGCAATTGTTGCATGGTGGGTAATAAAAAACCATGTACCACCTATCCCAAAAAAAGTTCCTAATCCCTTGGTGGTAGCACCAATGGATAGGAAACCTCTTCGCATTGAGGTCAAGATTTTAATTTGTGCGTGGGTTGGTGAATAATGAGTGCAAAACATATTTTGTATTTTTTTCATCTTTTACATCTTTATATGATAATTTATCTGCGTAAAATTTCCTAGCTGCCTACCTCCTATCTTTACAACCACTTAATTTTTTGTTGATTGCATCTACATGTTCTAACATTTCTTTAAGTGAATTTGCAAGTGTTCTTCTTTCCATAGTTGAACCTAAAGGATTGTTCAACCTCGTGATTAACTCCTTAATATGTTTTTTATTGTTTTCAATTATCCCCATTAAATTCCATTGAGTTCCAAGAGGATGTTGAGGGATTGGTGGAGGAGATTGTTGTTGTGGTTGTTGAGAATTTTGTTCATGTTGTTGTTGCTATGGTTATTGAGGATTTTTAGGAGCGTTTTCAGGATCATTATCATTTCCTACAAATTAAACAAATGAATACCAAAAACAACCTAAAACTAACAAATCCATAAGGTGAATTATGTTGTTAATGTGGATGAATCTGCTCAAGTGTCAGCGTCCAAGGATAGGGGAAAGGCCAAGTTTATCCCTAATGTGTCTCAAGATGAGGATCCTCTTGTGGGCTCGCAACAGGGCAGGGGTTAGTTTTGGGGGCTATGGATTTTTTGCGTCTGGTATGGTGAAAGAAGGGGCAAATATTTCTTTTAATTTACTAATGTGGTTGGTTCAAGAGGTGCAAGACCTCCACAATAAGCATGAAAGTAATGCCCATTGCAACATATCCACTCTGCACAATCTTAAGGAGAAGGACTCCATCTTTGGGTTGGCTAAGTCATTATATTCCAATGTCAGTTGTGTGGTGGACGAGCTGGCTAATATGAAGAAAGACTATGGGCTAAGGCTTGTGTTGCTAGAAAAGCATAATAGGAAGCTCTGTAAGGACATGGACACGATTATTAATATTAGTAGGGCTTTGGCTGAAGGTATGGTATTCCTCAACTAGAAGGAAAAAGAATGGATGGACAAAGGATTGTTTGATAAGCATGTGAGCAAGGATAAGGGGGAGAGTGTTGTCAAGGAAATGTAGACCACAGATCTGGGAGCTAGACCAGTGTGCGTACTTAGAGTAAAACTAAGAAGTGCAATACTGTCCCTAGCCAGGATGTGGATGATATCATGGAGATGCACAATAGGATGACATCTAAGGATATGGAAGTGGCAAGGATGCTCAAAGAACTTCTCTAATGGTTGTTTTTTGCTCTGCTATTTTTTGTTGTTTGTCGTTTATTTTGTTGATGGTCTACTAATGTTCTGGTAATCAATTTTTTTTTGGTTTGTTGGGTGGGAAGTCCATTGTTACATCTTTTTTCCATTGTTCATTTTTTGTACAAGGTTTCAGGTACCCTTCAAAACCTATTTATCGTTAATAAAAACAAATTCACAACAAAAAACAAACAATCCTTACTTATTCGACCTCCCCTTCGACATGGCATCATCCTCATGATGAAATAGCAACAAATTGATGTAAAAAATGCAAGATTATCTCCTCTAAGAATGCAAGCACACAAGAGAAGGGTTTTTGGCCACATGCAATAGAAAAAATAGTCAAGTGAAAAATGAATTCGATTTCCTTTTTTTTTGTTTTAATAACCTATAATGTGAGCACGTAAGTAGCCTAATGTGGTCGAGCCTTAGGCTCGGTCACACCAAGCCATAATGCACTCGTGTTATAGCCTATCAAAAGTTTTTTAAAATTTTGTTCACAATTTAAGCCCCCATCTTTTTGCACCCACCCTTTCATTCCAGAAGAAAATGTATAAAGCACTAGACTTGTGAATTCAAACTTCTAGAATAATGCCAAAATCATTAGATTTTAAAATATCAATGGTTGACATTTTATTATTTATTAAGTCACTTAAAGTCATGACTCATTTTTTTCAAAACAATATTTTCACATCAAGTGGTGAATTAAATGTTCAAGTGTTGAGTATTTAATGTCTTCGTTCTATATATACTTCACCAACTTGACACTCTTCATACCATTTATAATATATTTGACTTTACTTTCTTTCTTTTGTATTCTCAATTTCTTTGTGATATTATGGAGTCTTAATGGTGTCTCATGCTACCCAAATATTTTTGGGAGAAAAGAAGCAACTATGCATACAATAGACAAAAATTGGGTATGGTTTTTACTATTCCCTATGTGCAGGTTGAGGAGGCTATAAGAATAATTGTGGGTATGGAATGGATTTAGAACAACCCCCATGCTCTATTTTCTGAGGTAGCTTATGCTTTCTTGTCCAATTGCATGGACATTTTGTTAGATAAAGATATGGTGAAGATGTTGGCAATACGTTATTTGCAGCCTTTAATTTACTCTCTTTCTTTGTTGGAGTTGGCACTTGAGCCTTACAATTTTGAAATTGGATTAAAGCCTATTGGTGGAATCTTCCTAAAACTTGAACTAGCTTCTTCTATAGTGCAAGCTCTTGTTGTGGTTAATATGAGGTGTGGTCTGGCATGTGATATGACCAATGAATCATTATAGAGTCTGGAGTTTTGGAGGAAGGATTTGGGTGATTCGCTTTCTTCTTTGTTGTTACTTTTCTCAATTCGATTTACATCTTGCTCAAACACCCGATTGAGGGCCTCTGCTATTGTTACACAAAAAATAGTAATGTATTGTGTCTATATTTTATTGTACAACTCTTGTAATATGTATTTTATGACTAGTTTTTTTTGTCACAGTTAGTGGCTTTTTGGCTAGGATGGCTATGTACTTCATGGCTACTTAAATTAAAATACTTTTCGTGGCTCAATTCTTGTAAATCCTTTTTGCTTTGTTCAATATAAAAAATGTGGCTTTTAAGATATTTATCTATTTGGTATGATTCAAGTTCAACATATAGTTCTGATCATAAGTGAGTGAAATTTATTGTGAATTACTAGTGGACATTGATAATGATTAAGCTAAAACAAGCCATTTAATACTCTCTTTTCAATGCCTTGAAGTACTCTACCTTTCAATTAATTCTCAATATTTTTATTGATTTCCACATATCTGCTAGATAGTCTTTTATTGAAGAAAATATGGTTGCAGTATTGCGGATTAATGCCATATGTACCTAGGAAATCTTTAAAAGATTCAAAATTAAGTTCCTCTTCTAATCTGAAGCAAGCAAAATGTTTGATTTGATAACTTGATACTGAAAATGGCAGAAATCATAACATGTGGCATGTGCTTTTTTTTATCAATTTTTTTCTTTTTATCGATTTCCACATATCTGCTATATTTTCTTTCTTTGAAGAAAGTGTGGTTGTGATACTACGAATTAATGCCATATGTACATAAGAAGCGAGTGATTGGATAACTTATTATTGAAAACTGCACGACATACTATAGATGATGATGTCATTAATCCGATGATCAATTGAAATAAGATTTGTAATGATTTCATATCATTTGAGTGGTGATTTTGATAACTTTTCAACTTGAGGTACAATGTGCATGTAGCTAGATACCAATCAAAATAAACATTATAAAAGAATTAAGTTACATGATTCAGTTGGCTACTTGGTTTGCACAATTATACCTCACATGACTCATGAGAAACATGGATCAGGCTGGTGGCCCATAAATAGGGATAGCGAGCACAATTAAAATCATTCATAAAAGGCTAAAAGCTTTACTATTGAGTGCAATGTTTTGAATTCTCATAGTGGTTTTCATTTTTCAAGGTTAATAAGGAAGAAGATGATGTGGTATTATTGGGTATACTCCAAATTTTCCTACCTCTAGTTATGTAGTTATAGAGTAAAAAACCAATTTCCTTCAAGTTCAGAATGGGTGGAATTGGAAAGAAGTTGATTTGGTTCACCTGGCTTCTTAGATAGGTTTTAAACCAGGATGAGGAGCTCTGATGGAGATAAGTTATTTCACAAGGAATATGTGCACATAAGTATTTTAATCTTTGCATTCAAAGCTGATGACTTCTCATACTCCATTTTGACAAAGGCCCTCAAAGAGGAACTGTGGACTTTAGGAGTCATGGTAGAGTTTCCAGATGCATGGTAGCAGATTTACTACCCCTTATCTTATGTGCATGACTTTGGTTCTTAAATAGGATAGGTATATTCTCTATCTTCACAACTCCCATTTCCCTAGCATGGTAGGTAAGCCCTATGGATTTTCAAATTTATTTGTTTGGTTATATGGTCTGGATCCCATAGCCACCACTACCAACTTGGAATCAATTGTGTCATTTTGGGTTGTTTTGGTGAATCAGATTAAGAGCATATTATAAATATAGAACCATATTCAAGATTGCAAGATCCAAACCATGGCCGGAAAGCCTCATGGTTTGAGAATATGGTATAAGAAATGCTCTTCCATTTTCACCAGTAGCAGCTTGTAATCAATTGTGTCTGATGTAAAGTGACAAGTGTCATTTATAAAAAACAAGATCTTGCATGCTCTACTCATCTTTAAAAAGCTATGTAATAATGTAACATTATAATTTGTTGTAATAAAATAAATGGCTATGTTATTCTTCAATATTCATTTCCAGTAAAGAATTATTATGTGTTTAGTGCCTATTCAAATTATACAAGTAATTATACAAGCAATGTAAATGGAATAAAATAATGGAATGAAATATTTAATAAACTTAGAAAAATCAGAATTTTTTCTTCTAAGAGATTAATGTTAGAAACCAAGATCTAAAATGCAAACCAGAAAAATCCTTCCACATAAGAGAAAAATAGAAAAAGCAGAGATTTGCAAAAATATGTGCAAATAATTATTATTCAGGAATTCATAATTACATGAGAATGATTTGCTTTATAAAAGCAAGTATGCATAACCCTAATCTTATCTTGAGCAACAAGATAGCTCAACAAGATAAGGATGAGAATAATTAACCTAGGAATTAAAATATTACCTAAGTAAAGTTATGCAAGTGTAATTAAATTAATTACACTAACACCCCATAAGTGCAACTTAGGGAGACTAACAAAGCATGCACCTAAAACTAAGATGAATGCAAGAAAACATGAATGGGTCCCAACAACAAGGCCTAATCAGGTACCCAAGTACAAATGCAATAATGAGGTAGAGAAGGAAAACCAGTGGGACAAAACCCCCCTACAATGAGATGGTTGCTGCAAAGAAGCACTGGAAGAACACTGTGGAGTAACATTGGAACCACAATCCGTTAAGCAAGGAAAGATACTTCTGTCTACAAGAAACCAAAAATGAAATCATAATAATGTGATAGCAGACCCGATGCCACAAAACATTGGAAAGCTCAAAAATTGGAACAACCTTGGAATCTGTGAAGCAACAATAGATGAAATGATGACAAAATCTGGAAAATGTGTATCTCGATGCCGATGCCAAACTGTGACTAAAATTCTTCCATAGGAACAAGTACCATGATGACTCTGGAACATTAACCATAAAAACATGGCCCTCAAACTGAGAAGGATCTAAACCAATGCGGATCAAGAAACATAAACTCTCAATCTAATGTGTGAACCGATGAATCTGATATGTGTCAAGCAAGAGCAAGATGTGGCCAAAAGAAACTAAGAAACCAGATAACCCATGCAATTTTCCATCAAAACAAGATGGAGATCAAAGTGAAAACTACACTCTAATCAAATTATTATGCAAGAAACCCCCCTGATGGAACTTTATCTCAGTTCATTTATTACAATAACCTAATGATTGTAAAAGGAGAGAATGCTAATGTGCATAAACAGAAAATAAGATGATGTGGTACTGAAATGAAGTGCAAATATTCAAGTTTCACCTTTCCAATTGCCAAAACATCAAAGTAATCTCCAAAACACCGACTGGGACAAATCTAGAATAACGATAAACTTGGGATAGATACAAAAAAAATTGTATGGACAAAAAAATAAAGCTCCTCAATACCTTTCCTACACTACAAAGAAGACAAAAATCAGAGATCGTGGTAAAAAGTTATGAGCTCGGAAGCCATAAATGAACATCTGACTTCAAATAGCAAAAATAGTAGCTAAATAGAAAAATACTGAAAAATAAACTACACCACTAGAAAGTGCTTGGAACTAGCTTTTTGGCGATACCTCGTTTTCCTGATTTTGACTCTGTATGCCCAAGTTTTGCCAAAAAGAAAAAATGTGCTCCTTTAGGGAAAATCAGGGCTAGGAGGGGGCAAAGAGGGCCAGTCGTACGCTGACGTCAACACTTCACGAGCATAAATTTGACGTCCATTTGGTCGTTGGGGAAAAAAAAATGCCCCCCAGAATTTTTTGTATAAATTATATACCATATTGGGATGAGAATATTCCTTCTAGGTTCAGGAGGCTGGAAACACTTGTGTGGGTGAGATGTGAGCTCTGGTCATTCTTATGACAATAAAGTGGTGAGGGTACAGTGAGGGACTGGTGTATAGCACCAGTCCCATGGCAGTAGGTGCAAATGGTGGAGCCCTCTAGGGTTAGCAGAGGAGCCCTGGTCCTCCATCGGCCAGGGCAAGTGCTAGAAGAGCAGCGAGAGCTGCATGAGGCAGCGATGGACTGGCGGTGGAGGCCAGTAGCGGTGGCGAATGGGCGGCCGCCCGGTGGCATGGTGGCAGTGAGATCCTTTTACATTAGAGGCACCGACATAGACTTTGAAAAACACATTTAAAAAAAAAAAATGATTTTCGTGCCTTAGGGAGTGTGCTGGGGAGGCCGTACGACCCCCCAGGCAATTTTTTTTGCCTTCCGGACCAACTTCACCAAAAATTGACAAAATGAAAGGTGTTTTTAGGGTTTTTGGTTGTTACGAACGCAATGGTGACCTCCGTTTGTGCTCAACCTGCTTCAAAAAATTAGCTACCTCCAGAGCTTGCAAAAAATCTCCCAGCTTGAAACCCTCACAGATCTGGGAAACAATGACCAAAATCTACAAAATAAAAGCCAATCCTGACTTTTTCCAGTGCTCTGAATCCAATGGTGAAGCCCAATCTGATCCAAAATGCCTCATAAATGAACTCAAGGCAAGATACCCTCAAGGAATCTTGGACGAACTCTGTAATGATTTTCTCAAAAATATGAGAAGGGGTTGCAAATCAAGGCTTTGATACCATGTTAGAAACCAAGATCTAAAATGTAAACCAGAAAAATCCTTCCATAGAAGAGAAAAATAGAAAAAGCAGAGATTTGCAAAAAGACGTGCAAATAATTATTATTTAGGAATTCATAATTACATGAGAATGATTTGCTTTATAAAAGCAAGTATGCATAACCCTAATCTTATCTTGAGCAACAAGATAGCTCAACAAGATAAGGATGAGAATAATTAACCTAGGAATTAAAATATTACCTAAGTAAAGTTATGCAAATGTAATTAAATATTAATTACACTAACAATTAATTATTATCTATTTATGAAATATATGCATGCGGATTTAAAACACAAAGCAATACAAATGAAAAAAGAAAGTTTCCATCAAATTGACAAAAAAAACTAAAAAACACTAAAAGTTGTCACTCTTGCTAGGGTTTGCTGAAAAGTTATTGATTTCTAATTTGTCATTGATCTACTCCCCCAATTCTTGGTATCATTAGTCATTTTATTAAGTCCTTTGAAATGTTAAGTTACTAGCCCCTTGGCCTTGATGTCAATCAATGTCTTTCTTTTAAAGGGATTCCATGAGTTCGCAAGATGCTTCAAGTAGATCTATATGTGACTTGCGGAACCGCTGAATGGACACATGGACTCATCTCAATGACTCCATTAAGATTATGTATCCTAGCACTACTAAATTTTAAAACAACTTTAAAACACATGTTTATTGTTTATATCATAAATTACTCAACCGTTCAATGAACATTTGATGGATGGATGTAGTTGCATTCCATAATGAAATGCACA
>VDFB02075411.1:85908-261406 GCA_007258455.2 Sequoia sempervirens
GCAATTTGTGTGTGTCCCTCTTTTGAACCCCTTAATCTCAACCATTTTCAAAATAAATTAGTAGTTTAGAAAGTAGACTCGGAGCACTGCGGTCCTTATTTTTGTTCCATCTAAAAATTTTAAGTGTGGCTATCCTCAATTTCACGTCCAAGGTCCGTATTTCCTGATTTTAGAAAAAAAGTGGCCACTTAAGCCCCTTTTTTGGGAACCATCTTGGTGCACTTACCCTAGAAAATTCTTCATTTCAGGGGAGGCAATCCTATAAGCATCTAAAAATTTTGAGTGTGGCTATCCTCAATTTCACGTCCAAGGTCAGTATTTCCTGATTTTAGAAAAAAAGTGGCCACTTAAGCCCCTTTTTTGGGAACCATCTTGGTGCACTTACCCTAGAAAATTCTTCATTTCAGGGGAGGCAATCCTATAAGCATTAAAAAATTTCATAGGGGTGTCAATAAAAGGATTCAAACCTGAGGAAATTCTTGACATCTTAAAAGAGAGATACTTCTCTTTCAGAAGCAGAGCATAGACCCTTGGAGGGGTCCTACATTCCAAAATATTTGGTGCCAAAGCTGCCATATCATCCACCCTCTACTTCAAGGTGGCAATTTCTACATCTTTATCCTCAATCTCTTCATCCTTCTTTTGAATTTCCTCCTTCAATTTTCCTTTTTCCTTTTTCCATTCTTCCTCCTTTCTTTGTATCTCTTTCCATAAATTAAAAATTGTTGCATGTACTGTGAAACCAGGAGGATTATGAATGCCTACTAGCCTTTTTGTTGATGGCAGCTCCTCATAAGGCACTATTTGCATAGACTCAGGTTGTCCAATTATCTCTGGCTGCAAGGGTGATGTTTCTTCTCCCTTTTGTTGCAGGGACTCTTGTTCTTGCTATGGTTTCAGGAACTCCTGCTCTAGTTCTAGTTGTTGTTGTAGGACTTCATGCTGCAAGACCTCTTGTTCATGCTACAGGAAATCCTAATTTTCCTTCAATTCTTCTGCAATGTTAGCAAGATCGGACAGTGTTATATTTTTAACTCCCCTAAATATGTCTTCTTCTTCTTCAACATGCTCTTGCTCCATTGGAGCTTTAGGGTCCTCCTGTGAGGTCTCACTATGTTTAGGGTTTTCTTATGGAGGCGTACCAATCGCAGGCCCAGTTGGTCTTGATTTCCTGGGAGATCTCTCATGTTTTCCCTTGGTTATAGGATGAACAATATCAGCCTTCATCTTCTTAAAACTCGGCACTTTTCTTTCTACAAGTTGTCTTAACCTTCCCTTTTCTCATTTCTACCTCTCTCTGTTGTGCCCTATTTTTCATCAGGGTTCCAAGTGGGATGTCATCATCAGAATATGAGGAAGAGATTCCTTTTTCTGAGTGCTATGTTCTAGAGGAACTATTTTTTGTGGTTTCTTCTGCTGCAAGAGGATTCATGCTAGAGCTAGCACCAGAAGTTGAAGCACTAGGAATGGCTTCATTCGTGCTTACTCTATTGCTAGACCTATGGGTCTGAGGTAAAACCCTAGGTTGCAATTGTTGAGGTCTAATTTTATCAACATTTACAAATTCTTCCCAAGTCATTCCATCATGCAAAGACTTTTCAACTAACAATTTAATCAGGCAATGGTGGGAAACAGAATTATCCCTGCCTTTCTGGGTCTTAGTTGTCATAATTGAGAGAAGATTGTACAGCATGTTGGGCACATTCATCCTCCTTCTATGCCTCATGTGATTCAAAATTTTGAAGTGGACAAAATACAAGTTTGATTGGCGACCCTCACAAGTGACGTATTTGATAACATACATAGCTATCTACTTCCATGGCTTGGGCAGAGACATTCTCTTTGCACCCTGTTTGTCTTTCTCAATGGGGGGTCGTTTGGCTCTATAAACTCAGCCCTAGCTGATCTGGAATCTCTCGAAGCAGGGTAGTTTTCACCATCAGCTAGTAACCCTATGACCTCTACAATTCTTTCCTCTATTGCCACAACTTCCAACCCTTTTATTGTGGCTTTTCCTTCTGAAAATGTCTAGGAAAATTGAAGGGCAATGCTTTCAACAAAGCCATCCAACTTCAAGAAGTAATCTAACCATCCACAGTTTCTAAATTCTACCAAGCACTATGCATTCTGCAGTAAAATATCATGCACCATGGGTTCATTTTGAATTAACCCACATCCCATTGTCTGCAATCAAACAAATACTCTGCAACTTCTTTCCTTCAATTCCCATCCTAAAATAAAATGCACTTTCTTGCAGTATATGCTGAATTCCAGTATCAACCTACTAAATTTCTAGTGCCAACCTCAACTGAATTTCCTTTCTTTTTTTTTTCCTTCTTGCTTGCAACTCAAGATTACAACAGGGCAATAATGGCCAAAAAAGGAGCAATAAAAGGGGAATTATGATAGGAAGAAATAGCGGTTGTAGCAATTGTCACTTCACACATGCAAGTCGTCCTTTCAAAATTTCAAATCAGCTCATTTTAAATTTTTTGACGTAGCCTAATATGATTTGACACATGAGCAATAAAGTCACAAAATATTTGCATCTTTTTCTTTCCCCTCCCCCCAACCTAAATTTGGACATGTGTCTGCACATGTGAGGTGGGAGTGGTGATTGACAGGTAATAATGACATTTATGTGAAATTTGATACTAATGTACAGTGATTAAATGAATGCACTTAAAAGATGATTAAAAAAAGCAATTAATGTGCACATACCTGAATGTGTGGAATATTTGTTGTAAACATCATGAATAAAGTAATGCTCGCCTTTTTTGGAGAATAAATTGAGCAATAAATGAAGTGAAATGAGGTGAGGTGGAATGAAGTGATGGAAGAGAGAGAAAAGGTGGTAATGGATGGGTGGATGGGTGAATGGATGAAGAAATGGAATTCCACATAAGTGAAAGTCTTTATTATGAAAAGTATGTACCTTAATTAGCCAGAAGGAGGGACACTAGGTCCACTTCCTGCGGTTGTAGGAAGCTCTGGTACTGAATGTTGGATGAATTGTTGTAGGAACTCTTCTTTGGAAGTTGGCTTGTGGTATAATCTAAGGCAATGACCATTGACAAGTAATTTGAATCTGACAGGGTCAATGGTAGTAAGCTAAACAGCTCCATTAGGAAAGACCTCAACAACTTTGTATTGTTCTAGCCACCTTGTCTGCAATTTTCCTACATTGTCCCGGTATCTTGAATCATAGAGCAAAGCCCAATCTCCTAGTTTGAATTAATTATCACTGATAAATTTTTCATGCCATTTGATCCTCTGATTCTACACTACTTATGTATGTTGTAGGGCTACTCTTCTTATCTCATCCAAAGCATTTAGTTGCATGGTTCTTTCTCTTTGTGCCTAAAAAATATTCATCCCCAAATCTATTGCAGTTTGCAAAGTCTTATGTTCAAATTCAATTGGCATCATAGTTGTCTTTCCATACAGCAACTCAAATGGTGTGAAGCCTGTAGTTGTTTTCCAAGTTTTCCTATAGGCCCAAACAACTTTTGGTAATTCGTTTGCCCAATATTTCCTATGGATAGCTACTTTTTTAGTTAGAATGGCTTCAATTCCTCTGCTGGTCACCTCAACTTGGCCATTAGCCTAGGGGTGATAAGGAGTAGACTTTTTGTGCCTTATATTGTATTCATTCACTAGTGCTGCAACAAGAGTTGATGTGAATTGAGCTCCTTGATCAGTCACTATTTCTCTTCGGACTCCATATCTTGTAAAAATTTCTTCATAAAGAAATTATGTAACCTTGTTATCTCTTGCATGCTTCATGGCCTTGACTTCTACCCATTTTTTCACATAATCATTACATACCAATATATAAGACTTACCATTTGATGGAGGGTCAATTGGTCCAACAAAATCCAATCCCCACTTGTCAAAGGGTGTGATTACTATTTGAGGGAAAAGTGGAATTTCATCATATTTGGTTGGTCTACCCATCCTTTGACATCTATCACATTTTCTGGTATACCTTCTTGCATCCTTATCGAGTGTTGGTCAGTAATACCTTGTGTTCAAAATCTCCATTGTTGTCCTTTTGGCTACAAAGTGTCCTCCACATGGTTCATTGTGACATGCATGTAAGATGTCATATGTCTCATCTTCTCTCACACATCTCCTAATGGCATGGTCAGGTCCAATATAAAACAAACATCCAGCAATCCAAGAGAAAGGAAAATATTTTTCAATAAGTGTCTTTTTCTCTTTTGGGGAGAAGTGAGAAGGAACTCTACCTATGACCAAGTAATTGGCTATGTTAGCATACCAAGGTGTTTGTACACTGAGGGAGAATAGATGCTCATTAGGAAAAGAGTCATCTATGGGCTGATTGTCTTCTGATGTAGTTAGTCTTGAAAGAAAATCTACAACATTGGACTTCCCTAGCTTATCCACAATGGTTAAATCAAACTCCTGCATCAACAATAACCATCTTGCCAATCTACCTGTGATCAAAGGTTTATTCATGAGATATATAATGGTTGCATGATCAATGTGTACAAAGATTTGGTTGCCTATTATGTAATGTCTAAATTTTTTTAGTGCATAGATTACTTCCATCATCTCTTTCTCTATCACTATATAATTGAATTCAGCTCCTTGTAAATTTTTGTTGACAAAGTAAATGGCATTTTCAACAGCTCCCTCTTTTTGTCCTAAGACTGCTCCTATGGCATAATCTGATGCATCATTATGGATGTGGAAAGGAAGCTCCCAATTAGGTCCCTTGAGTACAGGATCATGAGTCAAAGCTACCTTCAAGTCAAAAAATTCCTTGTCACAAGCTTTAGTCCAATAAAATTCAACATCTTTAGTGAGAAGGGTATATAATAGTGTTGCTACCTTGCTGAAATCTTTCATGAAACATCTATAATATCCTGCATGACCCAATAAACTCATAACATCCTTTTGTTTTACAGGTGTGGGAAGGTTTGTAATTACCTCAATCTTTGCAGGATCTACTTGAATTCCCTTCTGGGAGATGTAGTGGCCAAGAACTACACCCTCTTGCATCATCGTGAAACACTTTTCACTATTTAAGGAAAAATTTTGATCCTCACATCTCTGTAGGACTCTCCTGTGATTTTCCAATGCTTGATTAAAATCAGCACCATAAGTGGTGAAGTTGTCCATATAAATCTCCATGCAATCATGAGAAATGTCTGAGAATATACTAATGACTTCCCTCTGAAAAGTTGTAGGTGCATTGCACAAGCCGAATGGGAGTATCAAATAAGCATAGGTCCCCCATGGACAGGTAAATGTGGTCTTCTCTTGGTCTTCTGGTGTAATTTGGATCTGGGTGTAGTCGTCAAATCCATCTAGAAAAGAGAAGTATTTCTTTCCTGCAAGTGTGTCCAAAACTTGATCAATGAAGGGTAAAGGAAAGTGATCCTTCTTGGTGGCAACATTAAGTTCCCTATAGTCAACACAAACTCACCATTTCCATCCTTTCTTGGGCATAATCACCAATGGAGACACCCATTGACTATCTGAAATGGGGTAGATAAATCCTACATCTAGTAATTTATGCAATTGTCCTTTCACAATCTCTCTTAGTGCAGGGTTAATTCTTCTTTGTGGTTGTCTAATTGGAGTGCAATCATCTTTGATATAAATTTTGTGTGTACAAAGTTTAGGATCCAGTCCCTTCATATCATGATAATCCCATGCAAATGTATGTTTATGGGCCCTCAATAGGTTCACTAATAATAATTGTTGTTCTTCATTCAATTTACTATTAACATTCAGATATCTTCCCTCTAACACCTGGACTTGTGTTGTTAACTCTATCATGGTTGCTTCATTAATACATGGTACCTTTAGTTCATATGGCAGAAATGTATGGAACATACCTATTGTTGCAGGAAGTTTGTCTGGAGGAACTATGGTTGTAGGAAGAGTGGCTATAGGAAGATCATTTGCAGGAAGAATGTCTGGAGGAACAGTGGTTGCAGGGAGAGCAGGCAGAAGTGTTCTGACCAAAGTAGAAGATGATGCTTCCTCCACTTCATAATGGTTCTAAATGATGTTAGCCAACACTTCATCCTCATCTTGGAGCTGCATGAAAGAGATTTTTCCTAGCATCATAAGGTGTGCCATAGAATTAACTTCCTCAGCGTCTTCACCAACTTGTGGCTATACGGGATTATCTTCATCATGAGACTTATGAGCGGGTGGATAAAGAACAAACTTCTTAGTGCTCCTCCCATTTGAAATGGTCATGTCACCTGACCAACATCCAATGTATACATCTACAGTTGCTAACCAAGGCCTTCCAAGAATGATGGGATACCCACCTAGTGTAACCTTAGGAGAAAGAATCATAAAATCTGTTGGGTACTCCCAGGAGTCTAGAACTACCACAAAATCTTCCACTACACCATTAGGCTTAACAGTAGAGTTATTAGCAAGCTGCAAAACAATAGGAGTAGATCTCATACTTGCAATTTTTAGTTGTTATAGGATGTATTCGATCATTACATTGATTGCTTCCCCTAAATCAAGTGGAGCATTCTTCACTTGGATCTCGTTTATGACAACTTCTACCACAAGACTACCTAGGTCATTATACTTGGGAATAGTTACTTTTCCTAGCATGATGTTAGCTAGATGGCCCACTACATGAACTGTAATTGGGTCTTTCTTTTTCCTACCTAGTTTCTTGAGGTAGGCATCTTTGATTGCTTTTTCATAGATTGGAACATCCTTTATGGCTTGAAATAGGGGTATCCGAACACACATATGCTTCAATTGATCCAATATATCAAAGGTGGTATCCTCATTTTCTTCTTTCTTCTTGGAAACTTCCAATCTCTAAGGAAATGGTGGTTCTTGCTCAGTCTACTTGGCTTAGACAGGTTCAGGAATTTTAGGTACTTTTGACTGAATAGGATCATTTAGAGGCTCCTCCTCCTCTTCCACAGGAAGCTCAGTAATGATGGGCTTGGAAGGGGCTGGTAGAGTGGTTCCTAAGCACAAGTGGATATCACTTACACTCATAGCATATGCAGGGAATTGATTTTAATCAACAGAATATGTAGGTTGTTGTTGTGGTTTGTTATTTGGATTGGGTGTGGGCTAAGCTGGTAGCTGAGTGGGTTTAGGTGCATTTGAGATTGGATTAGTAGGTGGAGGCATTATATCATGTTTTTGGGGTTGAGAAGGTGGTTGCATGTAACTAGTTGTCTAAGTAGGTCATTGCTGCCCTCCTCTCCATTGATTTGTTTGCTGCCAATTTCCTAGAGGTGGTTGCTAATGCCCTTGAAATTGCTGTCAATTCCCTTGAGGTTGTTGCCACTGGGGTAGAGAACTCTAATGACTGGGCCAAGCATTTGGAGGGCTACTCCAAGGCTATGGTGGATATCCTCCATAACTGGATGGATATGGAGACTATCATTGGTTACCAGATGAATAGGAGTTAAAATATGGTCCAGCATAGGATAGTGGATCTGATGGCATACCTTGTCTTGGAGCCCAAGTCTTCCTTTGTGCAACATAGTAGACTTGGTCCTCTTCAATCTAAATTGGCTTGAACTTAGGTGGAATATGCTTGGTTTCAAGATTAGCTACCATCTTACCTCTGCAGTCCTTTTTTCTGTAGTGGGGGCAATACTCTATCAACATTGCCTCTGCCTCCTCTTGCTTCTTCTTGGCCTTAAGTGTATCTAGCTGAGTAGCTAGATTTTTTATAATGTCCTACTTGAAGTTTGTCAGCAAATGAGCAATCTCCATTCTTGAAATTCCACCGGTAGTTGACTTACCCATGGAAGACTGATAAGCTCTCCCTTTCTTTGAAGCTACCCTAGAGTAATTTTGGCATAGTTTCTTGATATCCTCCCAAGGAACTTGAGAGATATCTCCTCCTACCATGAAGTCCAAGGCATCAGTGCAGCTGTCATTGATTCTTCTTAGGAAAAGCAACTTTTGTGAGTCCTCATTAAGTGCATGGTGTGGGGACTTTTGTAGGAAAAATAGGAACCTTGCAATGTAATCTTCTAGGCTCTCATCTTCCTTTTGCTACATCCTAAATATGTCACCTCCTCTCATGTCACTACCCCTGCAATATTCCTTGTATTTCTCAAGGAATTTTGTCTTCATGTCTTCCCAAGTTTCCACATTATCTATGGCTAGGCTCATGAACCATCTTAATGCAGCCTCCTTCAGAGTGGTAGGAAATAGCTTAATCCTATAGGCATCAATAGTATAATCATAACTTCTGCAAAGTATGTCAAACTCAAATAAGAAGGTATCAGGATCTTCTGTGACAAGTCCATAAAACTTTGGGAGTGCTAAGGTAGGAATGTTCTTGATGTTGTCAAATTCATTTTGATAAGAAATGGGGAAAGGAAAAGTTGGTTGGTTGGGTCTGTTCCCATTTGCATCACCCATGGTTGCTTGATGTTGTTCCAAAGCAAAAGGGTTATCAAGTTGATTTTGATCTTTAGAGGAGACTTCAGAGCTAGTCAGATCAAGATATGCATCAGCAAAGGGGTGTAGATCTTCTTCTTCTTCTTCAGGTAGATTTTGATAGTCAACTAGCTAGAATGGATTAGGATTGTTAGGAAGGAATCTCCCATAAGCATCTCTTATCCTTCCTCTATGCATGTAGTATCACTCACTATCAGTCAACTCACACAAAAAATAGTAAAGAATAGGGGGTTTCATTACTTCCTAAACAGGGACATACAAAGAACAACTTCCAGAAACATTACAACAAGGAAAACTACCAATGACTCCATAAGACTCCCTAGCTTGACACCATCCCTGGCAACAGCGCCAAAAATTTTGGCCTCCTACAATGATTTTAATAACTAAGCCCTTATAGCCATAACTCAGAGATTGGACATCTAACCTAAATAGCTATCTCAAGCATCATGAAGGTGCATTTAACTTGTCAACCTAGGGACGTGAACTTGAAATGGGCCAACACAGTATGTGCACTAGGAACTCTTAAGTATCCATTTCTATTCTACAACTAAGAAACACACAATATTGGAAGTAAATTGCTTGAAAGGGAAAGAGACAAATGCTAAATATCAATCAACGACTATGCTAAGCTGAAATGCATAACATGAATAAAGATCTAAGCAACAAACAGGAAACTACTCTATCTGCTTTGGCTATAGGAACAAATACAGAATGGACTTCTAGTGGTTGTAGGAACAGTCCATGCCAGATTTCTAACTAAGTACTAAACAGCAAATAATACTAAACTAATGCTAAACTAAGAAGATGGATTACTCACCAAGTGGGCCCCCTTGGATAAGTATCCTCTAAACTAGTGAGAACTCAAATGCTCAAACTCATAACTTTATTTTATTCACTATAAATCATGCATACAAAAAGAGTAATGTATCTGTATCACTAAAACTAGAGAATGAGAGTACAATATCAAATTGTGCAACCTTCTGAAGAAGGAGCATCAAATCATTATTTATACTACAACTAAACAAGATAGTCAACTCCACGATTAGGAGGACGCCATTTAGGGAAAATAGGGGAAAGTGGAGTGATGGCGGTTATGCATGCATGGAATCCAGTCAGACAAGCAAGTCAGACGTAGACTCAACATAGCAGTAATGCCCATGCATGCTCAATCATTAAGGTCCACTACAAGGTGGTTACGTTCAGTTGCATGAAGAATCTTTTGTGTCGTCGGCTACCATTGACTTAGAGTGATTCCTCAACTGGTTGTTATAGTGCATGCCCAGTTGGCGGTGTCTTCCTCAACTTGGCGTATTAAATCTGCATGTCAAGATCAGTACGCATAATAACTACACATCTATAACCACTTTAATAATCATTCATTAATCACATGAAAAATCAATATAGGTAACCCACATAATATGCCAAATGACATTAAAGCTTGCAGAGATAAGATAATGTCAAATGCCAATGGTTTGAGGGAAACATTATGCAAATACCAACTTTTAATCATCAAATTTCCTGATATCAACCAGCAAATAGACTATAGATTCTACCAAAAACTAAGCTCATCAGCACCTAGTGTAAAGAACACACAAGTCTCTGGAAATGACACCAAAAAGTGATGATGTGTCGTCAAGTTTCACACTTGTCAATTAATGTCATATCAACCAGAGTGGTGTCCAAGGTTATCTACAAAAAGAGCTCAAGAGTCTTATTCTAATGTGAATTTTTAAACCAAACAAAGAATGCTTATGTTTGAAAGGAACTTTAACTAGAAAAACTTTATAAGATTTTAATTTATGAAAGCATCTATAATGCAATCTATGGAAAACTTTTTAAAAATCTAGTGTAAGGAAATGAAATTCATTTGACTCTTAACTACATAAAAATGAAATCTTTTTGAACTACTTTGCTATTTCTCTTAACCTTCTATGGAACATAAGAATATTTAGAAGAACATGGAAACAATACAAACCTCTTTCTATAGAAGGTAAAATTCTCACACTAAAAACAATACAACCTTTTCTATCTACAAAATGTAATATTTTTTATTCTTAAACATATGTAGAAGAATGTAACAAAAAATAAAAACATGCACAAACTCAGTCTATAGGAATATATTGTGTGAAAGCAATTACTGAGACATAAATATACTAAATAGATAAAATACTAATCTCTACCACACATTATGATTCCTTAGTTGAGTGGCCAGCTCCCTAGAGGACATGATTCTTCAACTTAAAGAATCATTAACAATATTGCAACAATGCTTTCAAAAACAAAACAAAAACACAATATATGTAGTTGAACAAAGTGCTTCTATATGAACTTATGCATCAAGATTTTTTACTGAACATTAGAAAAATATATATATACTACATTTCAACACCTAAATTATAGCATTATGGGTAACATGCATCGATGCTATTAAAAATTTGTTTTTGATAAGGTAAGCAAGGTTTTGAAAGGACCAAGAAACTTTTATAGAGCTAAGAGAAGGACACTTCCAAATAGAAAAGACTAACTTTTCCAATGAAACAGTACCAAAAGAGACATAGTAGTAGCACAGCAAGAACACAAATAGCACCTAATCAGTAGAAACCAAGAGAGATAGAACACTCATAACTAATAGCAATCATGAGTCAAAGACAGACTAACAACCCAAACCTAGCACCACAACTAGGAGCAATCAAACACTTAGTACAAAAACCAGTCCAATTGAACCAAGAAACAACCCACAATACTGTAGGCCCAAAAGATTGCCTGAAATAACCAGGCCACAAATCACCTATAGCAGTTGGACTGCAACAGACCTTTCGCTCAAGTTAGACAAAGATGAAGCTAATAGTTTCTTACCAAAAGAGGGGTAAGTATCACAAGTTGTTGCAGATATAAGTTCTTCAAATTGCTCCAACTAGCCAAACATTAACCCCAACACCACCTCAAAAGGATGGGGCTCCCCTCTAAAGGAGAGGAAGAAATGGGGACCAGAACTACCAAGGAACCCTCCCCCCAGAGAAAGCATGCTCCACCTCAATAGGAACCAACAAAGGAGAGAAGAACTTCAAACCATATCAACAACCTCCAACTCCACCTCAATAGGAGAAGGCTCCACCTTAATAGGAGCAATATTCACCTCTATTCAATACAACGATTGTAGAACATGGTAGCCAGAAAGAACACTAGTAGAACACGAAACCAACTCCTCCCAAGGCATCCAAATAGAAGAAATAATAGGAAGCACAACAACAACCTCCCAACCCACAACATCATTAGCCTAATACACTATATAACCATCAACTCCTTCCTCAAAAAAATCTCCAACCATCATAAGGGGCAACCAACAAACTAGGGCAACCCCTACAAAAAACCCACAATAAGCCAAGGAGGAACCCTACCAAGGCAAGAAAGAATCAAGCCCAAAGTAAGGAAACTCCAAGCCACACCATGGTAGCAAGAACCAAATAGAGTGACAAGAAATAACTTCCTCCCCCAACCAACCACAAGCACCAAATCAACCACTTCCACCAACCATGAATCCTTCCTGAAGCACAAACCCCACCACAATGAAATAGATCAGGGTCTCCAAAACCACCAAAGGGACTTACAAAAAGAACCTGCCACCAAATCCAAGTCCCCATCAACATGAGAAAGGGGTTGTAGCATCACGTGCAAATAGAAACCAACACCAAGACTCCAAGTAGAGAGAAACCAACATAGTCAAGTGCCCCCAAATGCAGCAGAGCACAAGCATTTTCAAGAAGGAAAACCATGACAAAAACTGAGCCCAAATGGTGAAGAGACCACTGGCATAAAGGAAAAGGACTGAATAGTAAGGGAAAAGGGAAAGAAAGCCACACTTTCACCCAAACAACCCCACCCACGAACACCGCTAAGCACCAACACAGAGAGAGAACAACACTATGATGTGCCACCAAACACCATTGAATAGCAACAACATCACCAAAAACACCAAAAACCAAGGAGAAAGGCAGAACACAAGCAATCTCAGGAAAGAGTCTCCTAGTAGAACCTAAGCCCAAACAGTGAACAGACCACTGACATAAAGCCAAGAGACTGATCCTAGACTAGACAAAGCACGCAAGGAAGGGGGAAAGATAACCCTCAATCTTACTAGCCAACACATACAAAGTAGGGCCACAGTAGGCCAATAAAAACAAGGAGGAAAGAAAACGACCTCCAGTAGTGAACTACCCAACAGATAGCCCACACTATTAAAATAGCAAGGCACCTGAGGATCAGACTTGAGCAACCACAACCCCTCACCACTAGCATAGCAAGGCCAAACAAGCATAGACCGAATGCCAAGATCATCCAGCCATCACCGCCAGACCACCAGCAGACAATCCTCATCGTCTTCGTCCTTTGAATCAGATCCAACATCCTCTACAATGCTAGAGGAATTTAATTTCCTTTCTCACGCCCTTTTTCACTCAAAGTTGTCATCGTTTTTTGTTTTTTGTATTAAAATTTTGTTACATAAATTTATTAATATAGTTTTAGTTGTGTAGCATCATAAATTGTCACCCTTGACAATTTCACACTAGATTTTTCTCCATCCTAAGTTCTTTGACCTAAATCATGCCCCTAATTTCCTAATTTATGCATTGCATGGCCCATTTTATCATTTATCAAGAAATAAAATGTGAAAACCCAAATTAGGCATTTAATATTTTACCCTTGATACTTCACATCCCAAAAATAGGGCCTGAAAAAGGCTACCCTTGGCAGCCTTGTCCTCTTAATTTGGCCCTAAATTTTAATATTTTGAGCTTGGAAATTTTTTATTTGAATTTCAAATCCTAAATATCGACTATCGAGATTTAGTTTGTGGGAAATTAGATTAATTGCATATAAGTACCTATTCATTTCATAATTTGAAAACTAACTAGCAATAAGGAGAATTCTATTGAGAAAATCAAGTGTTCTAAAAGCATTCAAGAGTAGAATTATTGTATCATTTCATCATCAAAGCATCATGTCAATTTTTATGTGAGTTTCTTCATGTTTATGCATACATTTTGTTTGTGAGGATGAACACTTGTAGGTCTTCAAGCCAAATTGCAATCAAGCCTTGAGGATATGTGCATGACTTCAATCCTTCAAGGAAATCAAATTTGAGTGGTGAGTTATAGCCAATTGTTGATTCATTACTCTATTATCATTTAGCCTATATCCCTCAAAAGGATAAGCTCGCTTTCATCAATTTTACCATTATGGAGGTAGAAATACCAACATGGGGTTTAATCAAGGCAATAATGGCACAACCCTTCCTCTCTCTTTGAGTGTGCAGGTTGCATATCTGAAGAAGATTGGAGGAATATTTAAGACCATTTGATTATTGATGCATTCAAACCCTACAACTTGACAAGATACGAAAACTTAGTTATCTCAACAACAAACAAAGATCCCACAGCAAGATCTAGAAGGAAGAAGCCTCTAATCAAGGACCTAAGGACTGTGAAAGAAGATTTTAGTTTTAGATCTCCAAAAAAGGGTGCCCTAGGTGGCCTTTTCTAGCAAAATCAAGTCCAAATTCAAATCACAATTGCACACAAGTCTACTCTATCTATTTTTGGTTGTTAAATTTGTCTATCAATTTCTAGATTGTTTATTTTCATATCAAAATAGTGTATTTTCATTATCAACTAGATGCATCATTATATTTTATTAAAAACCCATTTCACACCCCAAAAACCCAAATTAAAATCCAAGGACTGATTGACTCACCTTCTAGGTTGTAAGTTGATCTCATGCCCTTGTACAATCTAAAATTAATGATATGTTAGTGAAAGGTGACCAAATCCTAGTGGAACCTTAGGGTTTCACTTTTCCAACATATCATTTTTGGTGAACCCGATGCATTAACATTATAAACCTTCTAAAATTTGAAGCATATCATCTTAGATATAATATTAGTATTGCATTATTTTGTATTCATCATTTAGGTATCCATTATTGCATCAAAATAATTTGCATATCAAATTGCATCCTAAGTTGAAGTAGGATTAATTTAAGTCATCATAGATCATATCTACATCTTAATTGTCTTTATAAATCTGCATTAGGTCATCTTAAATTTGAAATTAAATATAAAAGTGTTCATTGCATTCATTTAGGCATTTTGTATAGAGTCAAAAAGGTGAAAAAGTACATTGTTTTGTTGTAAAAAGATATCAAGATCATTATTTTCAAATTTTTCAAATTAGGATAAGTTAATTGTTACATTTTAGATTTGAAAATTGTATTTGGAATTTTATTTTATTTCTTGAAAAAATTTAAAATTGTTTGTGTACTTGCATTTTGCATTGTATAATCATAAATCCATCAAATTCTAGAAAAATGTTCACTATCACACTTGCACTATCATAGAATGGAACCATTAAATAGTATTACAAATATTCAAATTTTGAATTTAGTAGAAAACATTGCCAAACTTTTGGTTCAATATTTCTTCAGACATCTGTTTCTATGTTTTTTGTGTGTTTCTTCTCTCAGATTTTTTATCCAATGCATTTTATTGTGATTGTTTTACACCTTAGTCTTCATAGTGGGCACACCTAAGTGTTTTGAAACTCATATGAGCTTTACAACCTAGTGTTTTATTACCAATACTCTTGACAAATGTAGTTGTAGACTTATGGCATCTAGCGTTGTTATTACATTTGCTATGGAGCTTGAGTCCACAACTATTTCACGCATGGTATTGTCAATACTCATCCCATTTTGGACTCCATTCCTAATCCCACAATACCCATGAAAACTTCACAATCAAACATCTTTATGGATGTTGAGACTGTTGTTGCTCATGTGTTTGATGAGAAATTAAAATAATTAGACAAATATTTTGATGGATTTCAAGACTACTTAAGCATTGAATCATTAACAAGAAAAATGGTACCTATAGTGGATAACCTTAGGAATTTGATCAATAATGCTCAAGGAATATATTTTTGTGTAGTCTAGCTCATTTAGTAGATGCTAACATCCCTACGGTAGCTAGTTGCACCTAATCATTAAAAAATACTCAAAAAAAGGAGGAAAAAAAGTTTCCCTCCCCACAACCATACCTTCTATTCCTACATTTACACTACCAATCATAGCTCAATGATACAACACACCAATGGCCTAACTCCAAGCTTACAAATTCCTAGTGGGAATCCTTATAGTTTATAGCATCACACATAACACCTCAATAGGAGTCCACCAAACATTTACATAATCCCATCGTATTAACCAAACTCTCAAAACATGTCAAACAATGATTCAGTAATAAGCCAAATTTTTCAAAACGTGACATCACTCCAACAACAAATCTCCACATTAAATCAAACTCAAACTGTAAAACCACCACAATATCTCAAAAGGAGCACATTATCAATTGAAATCTTGAAAACACCCATGCCTCAAAACTCATAAATACCCCCATTTGAGAAGTATAATGGTAAAGGAGACCCTCATAGTCATGTATCAACTTTTGTTGCACTGTGTAGCAACTTCATTTTTAAATATAAGCTCCTAGATAAACTCTTTCTTAGATCATTGAAAGATATGGCCTTGGAATGGTTTTTCTCATTGCCGAATAACTCTATAAATTCATTTGTTGAACTTGTTGATGCATTTCTCCAAATTCAAGCAAATATTGGTCCTCAAGTAACATTAACTAATTTAGTGCATTGCAAACAAGGACCTAAGGAAAAATTAAAATACTTTATAGGATGATATTGATTGCTTTACTCACAAATATCCTATATTCTTCCTGATGCTAATGTTCAAAGGGTGTTTATAGGAAATTTGCAACCTAGCATTAGGGATAAGATATTGTTGATGATGTATCCATCCTTTACACACTTGTGTACAACTCTTCATGATTATCAGATATTAGTAAGCCAATATGATGTTACACCTTTATTGACTCCTACTGATTAATTTGAATCTATTCCTCAAAATAATTATCAACCATTCAATAAGCAAAACAAGAACTTTATCAAGATAAGCACACCTCAAATAGCTAATAGCATTGAACCATAGGTCATAGCTGTAAGCTCAACTCCTTATCAATCTAGGCCAAGAGATATATTATTTACCTAATTTCTTGACTCTCTTCATGCGATCATGTTACAATTTCTAAGTAAGAACCTAATCCAATTACCTCCAATTAGACCCATGGACATGACTAAACTTTTACCTTAAAAATTTAACCCAAAAGCATTTTTTCAATATCATCATACACCTAGACACAATACGGAATGATGTTTGTATCTTAAACATCAAGTTAAAGACCTCATCAATTCTAATCACATCTAGTTGACTAATGTTAATGATAAAGGAAAAAAGTGTGCAGCTCCACCAAATCAAAATTTGCAAACTTTCAAAAATTCAATGCCAAATCATACATCCAACTTTATATAAGTAAGTGAGGACATGAATGATGATAATGATGATCTATCCAATATTGTTAATATAATATATGTCCAATCTCATAGTCAAACCTCTTTATTACCTGTCATTTTTTTTGCATATGGATGCATCTATACATGTACCAAATGGTCCTCTCTATATTGTTAGACATATTAATGACAAACCTACACCATGAATATTCATTGATCCCATGTGTCTAGAGAATGTGATTAGTGAGGAATTCTTGTTTGTGCATGAGCTTTATAAAGATTCTTATGAACAGTTGAAAGCATGTTTAAAAACTCAAGATGGTTTTACTCACCCTATAATAGGTTTGATAACTCGTCCACTTAAATTTGGACCCAAACAACTAGATGTATCATTCACCATCATCCTAATATTGAAATAATTACATTTGAAGCTAGGATATCCAAGGATATGCTCCATGAATGCCATCCCATCGATAATCCACAAGTATATAAAGTTCCCATTTGAGAATAAAATATATACATTTCATCAAAGTGAGTTTAAATCTTTGGCTTCCCATATAAAATTTTCACTAGACTATTTTTGGCCTCAACCTATGGAACCCATTAGACCTCTTGAATATTTATTTTTTAGGTCATATCAAAAATTTAAGGTAAAGCACATAATAGATTATCCCTTAGTAATACCCCACCTGAGGATGATCGATCTATGGTTGTTCCTCCCATCCCACTTATCATGGATGAACCCATGTCCAAGGAAAATATCCTCCCAAGTAAACCAAGCATTTATGTTGCAGTTCCTCCACCGATATCATATAAGAGAACAAGATACAACTACATGATTACCTTTGTGCCTCCAAAAAAACAACTTTATAGATCTAAGGAGATAGTGGTTTCCCAACCCTTGGTGGTCCCTTTAGTTCCTCATCTAAGGGAATAAAAAATATCAATGGTAGAGAAACCCGCTCTTACCCCTTCACAAATTGAAAAGCATACAAGGAGTAGAAATGATAAGGAGCATAAGCATAGATGTCATGTTATTGCTCACCAATTAGCTAAAAAGAATAAGACATTGCCTGATGATCGAACACCTATCCAAACAAACTATGATGAATTACCACAAAAACATACAAATGAGCCTTACATGTCTCAACCAAAATAAAGAATGAAAGAAGAACATATAACTGGTGTTGTCATTAAACCACCCATTGTGATAAACCTGGATGATGAGGATGAACATGCTAAGATTGATGAAAAAGTGCATAATGAATTATCTATATTGTTCTCAAAGTCTATGGATTTAGATGGAAGCAACCATGATGATCCTCTTGATGAGAGTGATTCACCACATGTTGAACCTGGTGATGCTCCTAGTACGACACATAACATAGTCATTGATTTGCAATTTGTAGCAAGCTCTAGGAAAAGACAAACAAATACTAAATCATACGAGTAATTACAACTTAGATCAATGTCATATATCCATTGCAGGAGTCAAATTCATAAGCATCTAAAGGTATATAATAGATTTAACACATAACATATGAAATCCTTGATGACATTGCATTTCAATCTCATCAATATGTATTCTAACTCAATACTACTTATCAAATCCTTATACAGAACATACCCACCTATAATCCCATTCAAGCATTTTAATTAATTCCTTGAATTAAAGCTAAAATAGAATCATACACACCACAACAGTGAGATGAATGAAACAACCCTTAGTTATTTTATTCAAAGTTCAGATATGCATGTACAATGGAGAGACATGAGCTTGAATTCATCATTTCAACTCAAATGCTAGTACTGTTATCAACATTAATCCCCATGAACTCAAAACCTATTCTGAGAATGACCCAAAACCTAAATTGCATTTTTCTCTAAAACCATTGAACTTTACAATTTGCTCTGCAACTTCACCTAGATTTGACCAAAAATTGTCTAACTTGCTAACCCGTACTTCTGACCTTGAAATCCTTCTTATAGAAAATCAAGGAGCAAACAAGCATCGGGCTAGAAAGTACACATGTCACCAACCAATTGGCACACCTGGTGATATTCCAAAAATCTATTACAACAGCCATCACCCTGGAGAATATTCTTGTTCATCATGCCAGCTGAGGAAAGTTGTTGCAGCATCAAAAGTCTCAAGAATCCCACGCCAAGACTGCTATCAAAAACAAAATTGGAAGACGTTGTAACCGCAGTAGCTTATCAAAGCATCACTCATCTCTCCTCAACCAACTAAATTTTCCTCTTCAAATATGCCTTTGTTGTTAGTTGTTCTTCAACAGAAAATATGCCCATGTGAAGACTCTCCAAATTCTCCCAACTGTTGGAAAACAACCTTGCCCGTGAAAATCCTCTGTTTCAGCTCTTTATTTTCTATTACTACACTTTTATTTTCTTCATATATTAAAGTTTTCAAACTTTAATATTAAGCCTTTTGATTTCATTTAACTCCCAGCACATAACATTTTATATTTATAAAGTGAATATTAAATTCACTTCTCTCATATTCCTTTTACATTGCTTGCGTTTATTTTCATGTGCAACTCACATTTTATTCACCCAGCACATTTGAAATATTTCCCATCAAGAAATTTAATAAAAGGCCTTTAATATTTCACCATCCGGAAGAGTTCCCTCGGGCCCCACCATTCAAAATATTTCATCACCGATGATTTTCAAAATACCTAAAACATTGAGCAAATAAAATGCTTGCAATATTAAATCATCGGGCTCAACCAAGACTTTTCCCCATGCACATGAAATTCAACTAGGCCCCACCCACCACATGGCGCATTCACGCCATTTCATAATAATTAAATAGTGAGCAAGTTTTTATTGTGATTTGGTGGGTAGTGGTTGGGATTTTCCAGCATTTTCACCTCCATTCTCCACCGTCGAATTAACTTCGGCCTGTTAAGTTCACAATTTTTCCCTAATCCTTCTACATTTGCTCAAGCCCTACTTCCATGGTGGCAAGTTTGTTCTGCAAATCTTCCATTCTACAGTAGCCACTATTGCGATAGATGATGCCCCTATGCCAGTAAGCATGGCTTCCTCCATTCATGGTGTCCATCAAGCCCCCTTGTGTTTTTTTTTACGTTGAAGCTCCCTCTTGCTTTTGATGGGTGAGCATTGTCATCCTTTAGCCGTACCACATGGCACTCACCCGCAATATCATGATTAGTAAAGGCCTTGCAACTTCTGATCACACGATGGTGAGCAACCATAGATCTTGATCATTGGTGATCATGTTCCTTCAAAACAGTCGTCGGCCTTATCATTATCTATTGAGCATCTTTTCCATTGATATCATAACATCTCTGTTGATTTGAAGCATGTGCATCTCACAAGCACCTTAGTAACCCACAACATAACATATTAAAACCAGGTTAAAGTATTTAATTATTCCTTCAGCTCCACCAGATGAGACGTGTGGCAGTCACTCGCGATATCGCAATCAGTAAAGATCTTGCAACTTTGGATCACGTGGTGGTGGGAGACTGTTGAGATCTGATGATAAATGATCGACGGTCAACCAAACTTATCTCCTTCGACTGCACCAAAAAAGGACACGTGGCACCCGCCCGTGATATCATGATCAACCAAAGCATTGTGGTGGGGCCATCGCGGGATGGCAAGGAATGGCTGAGATCAAACAGTAGTTTATCAACAGTCGCGTGAATTTCATCCTTCAGAAAAGACAAGTGTCGCCTGCTCGTGATATTGCGATCAGTAAAGATCCTGCAATTCCCGATCACGTGATGGCGAGCAACCGTTGATATCTGAAGGCAATTGATCAACGGTAGTGCGAATTTGATCCCTCTACAAAATAAAACATTTATTAAAAGGACAAGGGGACATCACCAAGAAAATGGTAAACAACGACATAAGTTTTTTTTAAATGATGAAACACGGGGCCAACCAAGACTTAGGAAAATAAAACCCAGCGGAGGAAATAAAATATTTGAGACCAAAGGGACCCAACCTAGACAGAAAGATAGGACATAATATTTTCTTAAACCCCTCAAAAAGTAACAGTGAAATAGATCCCAACCAAGGCGTAAAATAAACACAAGGGTTTTACATGTAGGCAAAGCTAAAATCCCAACCCTAAGAAATTTCCAACATCATGAAAGACCAGTGACATAAGGCAGGGCATGAGTGAAAAACAAGGAGCAAAAATTTGAAGTTCCATCAGTGGCTCCAGTTGGGGACATTCATTCCACTGGAATGAAGTGAGAAATTAGAATCTCAGGTGGAGCAGACCAAGATGCAGAGATGACCAAAAAGAGAATGTTTAGACAAAACAACCCAAACTATGTACAAAATATATACAAAATATACAAACCTAAGCTACTGTTCATGGAAAAGAAAACTTCAAGTGAAGTATAACTTCAAGAACTGTCCATGAACTGGCAGTTCAAGAATATCCCTTATCATATCTTGGAGGAAGTACGAATCTTCACCCCACTTACCATTTATCAAAAATGGACCCAACTAGATTGCATCAAATTTCCCATGTTGCCCTTTATCCTCTAATCTGACATTCCACATTAAGACCAAATCCCCATCTTTGAAACTCCTTGTAGTTGCCCTCTTTTCATGCAAATTCTTTATTTGCAACTGCAACTTTACATTTCTTTTTTGGGCTTCCCTCCTAGTTTCATCTAATTCTATAAGAGCTTCCACTCTCAATTGCATCTCACCATCAATTTCATTATCATACATCTGGACAAACTTGTACATTTCCATTAAGTTATTTTGGGGCAACCTAGCATTTATCCCATAAACCAAGTCAAATGGGTTTCAACCTATTGCCTTCTTCATAGTTACCCTATATGCCCAGACTGCTAATCTTAGCTTAGAATCCCAAGCCCTTTTATTCTGATCCAGGATTCTCTTAATGATCTTCATTAAGCTTTTATTACTTGATTCTTCCTATTCATTTCCCTGTGGGTGATATGGTGATGAATAAGAAATTTGGATGCCATGTTTTTCACAAAATTCTATGTATTCTTCAGATCTAAAACACATTGCATTGTCTAATACAATCCTTTCTGGACATCCAAATCTAGTCAATATGTTGTTCATCAAGAAGTCAATTACAAATTTACTAGTGGCTTTCTTTGTTGGAATTGATTCCACCCACTTGGTGAAATAATCAGTGGCCACCAATATCCATGAGTGACCTCCACTAGATTTACATGCTATCTCTCCTACAAAATCAATACCCCACTGCTGAAATGGAGCTTGTACTATAACTGGTTTTAGAGGCAAGTTACCAGAAAACTTTAACTTACTAGAGAAACATTGAAAAGCATCACATGTCTTCACTAGTTGGTGTGCATCCTTAAAAATTGTAGGCCACCAAAATCCAGCCCTCATTATCTTATGTGTAGTTATCTTAGCCATACAATGTCCTCCACAAACTCCACCATGCATCTTACTCAGAAGTTCTTGAGCTTGATCTTGTTCAACACACTTCAGCATGATACCTTCTCCATTTCTCCACCAGAGCTTTCCATCTATAATAACATGCTTGATAGCATGTAACGTCAATTGTCTTTTCTCATTTTCACTCAAGTTGTCAGGACATTTCAATTTTTGCAAATAATATATCACATCTCTATACCATTCAGAATGTTCCATATCACATATGTGTGATCTATTTTCATCTTCTAGTAAATTTATCTGATTTGCTTCCAGATTACTTTGGGCCATGAGATTTTCCAATCCTTGTCCTCTCACCAGTTTGGTAATTTGGACCTCAATATTGAATTCTTGGATCCTATTTATCCACCTACACCTTCTTCCTGACACTTCCTATTGTGTGAAAATGTCCTTAACAGCAGCACTAGGTACATATGCAATTACGGTAGCTCCCATCAAATAAGGCCTAAAATCTTTTACTGCTTTTACTAACGCATATGCCTATTTTTCATTTATATCATACTTAAGTTTTGCAGCCTGTAGAGATTTGTTGAAAAAGGCTATAGGTTGTTCAAAACCTTATGCATTATTTTGCAACAACACAGTTGCAATTGTGTGGAAAGAAGCAAATGAGAAAATCTGTAGAGGTTTGGAAAAATCAGGGGTTTTTAACATAGGAGCCTCCTTTATTGCTTGCTTAATGGCTTGGAAGGCCTGCACAGGCTCCTCATCCCATTCAACATTGGCTCCTTTCTTGAGAATTTTGGAAATAGGGCGAACTATCTCAGCAAAATTTGTCACAAACCTCCTTAAGAAATTTATTTGTCCAAAGAAAGATTGTATTCCTTTGACATTTCAAGGTTGTGGAACTTTATCAATTGCAATTACCCTCTTTGGATCAATTTTTACTCCATCCTTGGAAACTATATGTCCCAATAATTTTCCTTCTAGTACTCCAAACACACATTTCTTTGGGTTCAAAGAAATACCATACTCCAAGTCTCTAATGAATATCTTCTCCAGATGCTCACAATGATCCTCTTCCTTTTTAGAATATGTTGTCAAGTCATCTTGGTAGATCACCAAAAACAAGTTAATGAAATCTAAGAATGCCACATCCATAGCTCTCTGAAAAGTAGCCCCTGCATTTTTTTGACCAAATGACATTCTTACAGAAACATATGTTCCCAATGGCATGGTGAAAGTTGTCTTAAACTACTCAAACTCCTTGACCATGAGCTAGTTATAACCAGAAAAACCATCCATCATAGACATTAATTCACAGCCTGTCACTTGTTGCAACATGGCTTCCATATTGGGTAATGGATAATTGTCCTTTAATGAAGACACATTCAAATTTCTAAAATCTACACATAACCTAATGTCTCCATTTTTCTTCCTTACTGGTACCAAGTTTGATACCTAGGATGAATGTCCGATTGGCTTGATGATTCATGCATCCCTTAGTTTCATTAATTCTTCTTGCATTTTGGGGGCCAAGGTGGGATTAATAGGCCTTTGCTTTTGTCTAAATGGCTTGGCATCATCACGCAAAGGAATCTCATGTTGGAAAATATCCTCCCTATATGCCTTAAGGTCATCATAGGACCATGCAAACACATGCCTAAACTTCCTTAATAAGTCAATTAGCATCCTTCTCACTTTTGGTGACATTTTCTTTCCAATATACACCTTCTTTGGAGATGCTTCTGTTCTAAGATTTATCTCTTCCAAGTCATCAGGATGAGAAACAGTATGATTAGCCTTTGTCTTATCTTGATTATCAAACACTCTTTCTAGTACAACTAGACCCTTGGGAATTGTGTTTTTCTTTAACTGAATGACCTCATTTCCAAATATAGTATCCTTACAATCAACATTTTTAACAAAATCTCCAAAGTCAATTTCTTGATTTTCATACTCTCTCACACAATTCAAAAACCTTAATATATCATCATCATTGTCAAAAATTTGCCATTTTTTTATGCTATCAGGGACAGATGGCCGGGTTTGCACCTCAACCTTTGAAATTTCAGCATAAGTCATATCATCTGGTTTTAATGCAATGTTGGCTAATAGGTCTGCCACTTTGTTTTGACCTCTTTCCATCCATCCTATGCCAAATGCATCAAAGCTCTCCAATTCATCCCAAACAACATTCCTATACTGTTTCAACCTCTTGTTCTTTGATACAAACTTGGATCTAACTTGGGAGACCACAAGCTCGAAATCCCTAATTGCCTTGAGCTTCTTGATCCCATGTTTTTCAGCCAATCTCAACCCCAATAACAAGGCTTCATACTCTGCCACATTATTTGTGCATTCAAATAACAGAGTGAAAGAGAACCTGAATGTCTTTCCACTTGGTGATCATAACAAAACACCTACACCAGAGCCTTCCTTTGAACTTGCACCATCAAAATACATAATCCACAAGTCATCAGATTTTAACAATTGTTTTATTTATGTATCAATCAATGCAGTAGGCTTATCACAATTATTAGGGAATTCCTCAACCCTAAATTCATCTATACCACTGTCAGTAAAACATGTCATATTCTCAATCGGGCCATGCCCAATCATATGAGGTACTTTTGATTCTCTTTCAATTTTGACATCCTTACCATCAATGGAGAAAGTAGCAAATGACAAATCATATTGCATGTTACCCCCCATTAATGCACTCCATTTTCTTGACAAGAGCATTCCAAAATGAGGTGGGATGTCTGCAACTAATACGGTCATGACTAAATCCTTGTCAGGGTACTGAGTCAATTCATAAGGCAGTGCTCTGATAGTTCCAATCACTGGCACTTCTCTTGAATCCATAGCATAACATTTACCTTGAGTAGTATCTATTTTCAAGCCCATTGCCTCCATTATTTTGACTAGCATAACATTATTTGATGCCCCTGAATCTATCATACAGTTCCTTAAAGTTTTTCCATTTATATCCACACTTAAGAAAAAAGGGGTTATGTTTTCAAGGCACATGTTAATAGAATTTCCTAAATATATAGGAGGAATTTGTGACACAATTCCCTCCACTTCCTTTTCTTTCTCTTTATCCTTCATTTCTTTACCATTTCCTTGTTTAGTCTTATTACCATTTCCTTGTTTAGTCTTATTACCGGCAACATCTGTGATCAAGGCTATTGTCTTTTCTTTGTGTTCATTTATTCTCATCATTTCTAGCAAAGGTACAGTTACTTTAACCTTAGAAAGAACATGAAACATATCCACAGGTGTATATTTAGGAAAATTAGACATCATACCTTCATCATTTTCCTTTCTCTCTGGCTGATTACTTCCTCCTAGCTACTTTTGCTTCTTATCCTCTGCAACAGGTTCATCTAAATTTGTAATCACCTTTGTCTTCACCAATGATGCAGTTACATCTTCTTGAGGCTTTGGGGTCTCGTTCCTTTTTTTCCAAACCTTATCACTCTTAACTTCTTTGACTTTTACAGCATCCTTTTTGTTGTCAACCTTAACACCTTTGTTTTTATCCTTTTTCTCTTTAATAAAAAATCCAACAGGTTTACCCTACTCACCACCCATAGTTCTATTTCTCAATTGAAGTGAACTTCTCATTTGAGCAGCCATTTCTTCAGTCAATCTTGCAATCTCTTCTTCTGACAGTCTCCTTAAGGACACTGAATCTTCAGTGTATTCCATATTGCAAGCATTATGATCAAAATCACCTTCCTCATCATAAAATATTTTTTGATGGTACACCTCACTTCTCTACCTCTGATTAAGCACATCAACTTCCTGTATTTCATCATCATAAGAACATTCTACCTCATCAATGTATGATCTAGCCATACAAACATCTACATCATCCTGCTCATATTCTAACATTTTATCATGAACATCCTCTTCTACTTCCTCAACAACAAGCAACTGAGGAACACCACAATAATTTTGATCATGTGGATGTTCACACACTTCACACCATGGTCTATCTACTACTAGATTCACTGAATTTTTCTGCAAAGGGTCTAGCGTATGCTGATCATTTTTAGGTTTCTAGCCAGGAAAGACTGGTTTTCCATCTTTCCAATTTGTATTATAAGGATAATTTTTCAATCTAGGCAGCCTATCATTTTTATTATAAGGTTTCCTCTCATTTCCTATACCCTTCTCTTGCTTAGCAACAATTTGCTTTATGTCTTTCAAGGTACTGTAAACCTTTTCCCATTTTTCATCATCTTTAGGCTTTGTAGCCGGAACCTTCTCAATCTTATTCCTAGGATTTTTCAAAAGTGTAGCTTCTTCTCTCCTACCACATTTCCCATAAGTTCTTCTATTACTTTCAATATTTATAGCCACCCTAAATGCATCCCTCATAGTCTGAGGGTCTTTATCTCTGGGGAGATATGCCATTTTAGCATCAAAAGCATTCAAATATGTAGTTAAGAAGACATTTTCATCAAGCCTTAAAACCTGGAACAACTTATACATTACTTTTTGAAATCTTAAGTTAAACTCTATCACAGGCTCATTCAATGACTTCTTGATGTTATTAAACTCATTTAGCATGAAACTAGCATTAGTTTTATCACCATAGTGCTCCTTGAAAAACTTTTCAAACTCATCCCATGAACCAATATTAGCATTAGGTAAACCTCTATACCAATCCCTCACATCCTCTACTAGAGATTGCACAAACAATTTCATTACAACATCTTCATGTTCTACCTCATAATCATTTAACATATCCATGAAACCTTTTAAGTGTTCCTCTGTCATCACAACATTATTGCCAGCAAACTTACTCATCTTTTCTCTCAAGTCAATAGGGATGGGATTTGGATAACCAGGGATACCATCAAATAATAATGGCCTATACCTTTCCAACTGTATAGGTCATCATTGAAATAATCCTTCATTCATCTTAGAATCAACACCAGACCCTACATCTTGTACTCTATGACCATCCTGATTTGGATTGACAAACCCAGTTGCATGAAACTTCGGGCCAAAATTATTTGTGGTGGGATTTGGAGTAATTTTAGGATTATTATTTAAGGCATCCTAGTGATTTGAGGAGGTTACATCTTGTGTAGCCTCATCCATATTTTTCATTTTTAGGAAACTTATTTTCCTCTTCATTTCTACATTTGCAGTCTCAATTTTTATTCTCTCCAACTCTTCTGCCAAAGCTTCACTCTCCCTTTTAGCCTTTTCTAAGGCAGATTCTATTTGAAATGACACATGTGGCTGGAGATCTTTTTGAGTGGAATGGGGAGTCACCTTCTCATTTATTTTAATCCCCTCAACCTTTTGATTTCCTTTGTCCAAGGCAAGCTTAGGGTTTGTATTACTTGGTTGAGACTTAACATGATTCAAGGGCTTTGGGTCAGCAGGTTTGGATTGGGCATCAATGTGGCCTACTGGGTTTTCTTTAGACACATGCTTTGTTTCCTTATTAACAATCTTCGGTACAACCGAGTCCTCAACACTTGGTTTAGGTTCTTCTTTATTCAGGAACTTCATTGTTGCCAACTGTCTCATCAACCTATCCCTTTCAATCATAACATTCCTCAACTCTACTTCCCTTTCTTTTTCTCTTTTCACCCTAAGCTCAGCTTGCCCTTGGATTTCCCGCCTCAAAGAATTAATGTCTCCAAAAACATCATCAGGGTCAGGTAAAGTCACATCTGAACTCGATGTATCATCTAGATCTATTAAATTGACCCCTTCCAATACATGTTCATACAATAAAGGGTTTACATCATTTTCAGCAAGAGGAGGAGGCACATCACGGGTGCATTCTCTGTGATGGCTTCGACTTCTACTCCTGCCTCTTCTCTTTTCAGCATATTTGACACTAATAGGCCCTTTATTCTGGCATGTCACATCTTCTTGAACTAGTGTACTAAATAATGAATCAAAAAATCCATAACTATCTGAATCTTAATTTCTAGACACCTCTTCAAGATTTTCAAGGATAGGGTGTAAAGGCTGACTTGTACCTTGGTGTACAGGGTTCTATGACGTGGGAGTAGCATTACTAGATTTTGGTCTTTTCTTTATCCAGTCCTTCTTCTTCACATTGGGAAGTTCACCTTCCAATTTATGTTCTAGATGATTCTTCATGAATGACCTGGTGTTCTTCATTCTTCGTACTAGTCCAAAAGTTCCTTCCACTTATAATAAAATTTTCAAAATAAAATGCACACTAGTGCAAATACTTTAGAGTCGCCACCCAATTAGCTTGGGACTACCAAATACCCAAAGACACATGGTAGAATATAAAAACCTTTGGAACCTTGTACTGACAACACACAAAAGTTCCTTACAACATAACTCTTAACGCTTATGAAAATAGAAGAAGTGGACAAACCTAACACAGAATTAGAGGCTCAACCTTCAAATCACAGAAGCATTATGAAGACTCTATGCAAAATGGACAACCGACACACTGACAAGAAATATTAAAATTAGCTCCCCAGTGGAGTCGCCATTTTGTTGGTTCTTTTTTACAATGTAACCATGTTTGTCTTCTAATCTACCTAGGAAATTGCCAATCCCAATCAAGGGCAGCTCGAAGGACCTGGACCAACTGACAAGGACTTTAAAAAGCCTCCTACACTTTGGGCTCTGCAAGACCTGGGAGGGTGATCCCTTAATGTGTTTACAACCTCTACACCATTATTATAAAAAACATTAACAATAACGGATAATCTCACTTAATATCTCAACACGATAGGATAATACTAAATTAAATTGGTTGTTCATCAGTAATATCAACTATCTAGAGCATGAGATAATTACAACACAATCCATAATATAAGATATTTATTGATTTGCAATTTGTGGCAAGCTCTAGGCAAAGACAAACAAATACTTAATCATACGAGTAATTACAACTTAGATCAGTGCCATATATCCATTGCAGGAGTCAAATTCATAAGCATCTAAAGGTATATGACAGATTTAACACATAACATATGAAATCCTTGATGACATTGCATTACAATCTCATCAATATGTATTCTAACTCAATACTACTTATCAAATCCTTATACAGAACATACCCACCTATAATCCCATTCAAGCATTTTAATTAATTCCTTGAATTAAAGCTAAAATAGAATCATACACACCACAACAGTGAGATGAATGAAACAACCCTTAGTTATTTTATTCAAAGTTCAGATACACATGTACAATGGAGAGACATGAGCTTGAATTTATCATTTCAACTCAAATGCTAGTACTGTTATACAACATTAAATCCCCATGAACTCAAAACCTGTTATAGAATGACCCAAAACCTAAATTGCATTTTTCTCTAAAACCATTGAACTTTACAATTTGCTCTGCAACTTCACCTAGACTCGACAAAAAATTGTCTAACTTGCTAACCCGTACTTCTGACCTTGAAATCCTTCTTATAGAAAATCAAGGAGCAAACAAGCATCGGGCTAGAAAGTACACATGTCACCAACCAATTGGAACACCTGGTGATATTCCAAAAATCTGTTACAATAGCCATCACCCTGGAGAATATTCTTGTTCATCATGCCAGCTGAGGAGAGTTGTTGTAGCATCAAAAGTCTCAAGAATCCCACGCCAAGACTGCTATCAAAAACAAAACTAGAAGTCGTTGTAACCGCAACATCTTATCAAAGCATCACTCATCTCTCCTCAACCAACTGAATTTTCCTCTTCAAATATTCCTTTGTTGTTAGTTGTTCTTCAACAGAAAATATGCCCATGTGAAGACTCTCCAAATTCTCCCAACTATTGGAAAACAACCTTGCCCATGAAAATCCTCTGTTTCAACTCTTTATTTTCTGTTACTGCACTTTTATTTTCTTCATATATTAAAGTTTTCAAACTTTAATATTAATCCTTTTGATTTCATTTAACTCCCAGAACATAACATTTTATATTTATAAAGTGAATATTAAATTCACTTCTCTCATATTCCTTTTACATTGATTGCATTTATTTTCACGTGCAACTCACATTTTATTCACCCAGCACATTTGAAATATTTCCCGTCAAGAAATTTAATAAAAGGCCTTTAATATTTCACCATAGAGAAGAGTTCCCTTGGGCCCCACCATTCAAAATATTTCATCACCGGTGATTTTCAAAATACCTTAAACTTTGAGCAAATAAAATGTTTGCAATATTAAATCATCGGGCTCAACCAAGACTTTTCCCCGTGCACATAAAATTCAACTGGGCCCCACCCACCAAGTGGTGCATTCACGCCATTTCGTAATAATTAAATGGTGACCAAGTTTTTATTGCAATTTGGTGGGCACTAGTTGGGATTTTCCTGCATTTTCACCTCCATTCTCCACTATTGGATTAACTTCAGCCTGTTTTGTTCACAATTTTTCCCTAATCCTTTTGCATTTTCTCAAGCCCTACTTCCATGGTGTCAAGTTTTTTTTGGAAATCTTCCATTCTGCAGTAGCCACTATTGTGATAGATGACACCCCTATACCAGTAAGCATGGCTTCCTCATGGTTCCCATCGAGCCCCCTTGTGTTTTTTCTTTTTACGCTAAAGCTCCCTCTTGCTTTTGATGGGTGAGCATTGTCATCCTTTAGTCGTACCACGTGGCACTCGCCCGCAATATCATGATCAGTAAAGGCCTTGCAACTTCTGATCACGCGATGGCGAGCAATCGTAGATCTTGATCATCGATGATCTTGTTCCTTCAAAACATTCGTCGGCCTTATCATTATCTATTGAGCATCTTTTCTGCTGAGATCATAACATCTCTATCAATTTGAAGCACATGCAGCTCACAAGCACCTCTGTAACCCACAACATAACATATTAAAACTGGGTGAAAGTATTTCATTGTTCCTTCGGCTCCACCAGATGAGACACATGGTAGTTGCCCACGATATCGCGATCAGTAAAGATCCTCCAACTTTGGATCACATGATGGTGGGAAACCACTGAGATCTAATGATAAATGATCAACGGTCAACCAAACTTATCTCCTTCAGCCACGCCAAAAAAGGACACGTGGCACCCTCCCATGATATCGCAATCAACCAAAGCATTGTGGTGGGGCCATCACGGGATGGCGGGGAACGGCTGAGATCAAATGGTAGTTGATCAACAGTCGCACGAATTTCATCCTTCAGAAAAGACAAGTGGTGCCTGCCCGTGATATCGCAATCAATAAAGATCTTGCAATTCCTGATCACGCGATGGCAGGCAACCATTGATATCCGAAGGCAATTGATCAACAATAGCATGAATTTGATCCCTCTACAAAATAAAATATTTATTAAAAGGTCAAGGGGACATCACTAGGCCAACGATAAACAACGACATAAGTTGTTTTTAAATGGTGAAACACGGGGCCAACAAAGACTTAGGAAAATAAAACCCAGCAAGGGAAATAAAATATTTGAGACCAAAGGGACCCAGCCTAGATGGAATGATAGGACATAAGATGTTTTTAAACCCCTCAAAAAGTAACAGCGAACTAGATCCCAACCAAGGTGTAAAATAAACACAAGTGTTTTACATGTAGGCAAAGCTAAAATCCCAACCCTAAGAAATTTCCAACACCATGAAAGACCAGTGACATAAGGCAGGGCATGAGTGAAAAACAAGGAGCAAAAATTTGAAGTTCCATCACCCCAAATTTGTGGATCCCTTATGAGATCATCTTTTTGTTATTTGTGGCATTGTATTGGAGAAAACCCCTTGGTGTGAGATAGATTTATTTGGAAACATATCGTTGGCAGAAGGCTTTCCAAATAATCTCATGACCTTATCATATTTATCATTTTCTACCTTAAAGAAATTTCTCACAACATGGTGTTTAGCAATTACTTTAAAGTGGGGGGATACATTCCATTATGTGCCTCACTTTTTTCACACACACTAGACTTAGTGATACATTGACTTAGCATTTTGATCATTTATGTAGCACCTTATCAGAGTTATTGGAGTTATAACTCTTGTTATGGTTGACATGTGTACACACCTAGTGAAAACTGGTCCTCACTAGCCCTTGTGTGTTTCTCATTTTGCTACACTTTTTGGAAGGATCACCTAGTGAATATTAGAGTACTCTAGCCCATGGTGCCTTTAGTTCATGTTTCACCTAGAAAATATCAGACTTTGTTAGCCTATGATTCATCAAGGCATTTGGGTATGGATCCAAGTAAGATTGCTATGAAGCTTGTTGGTTCATGATTTTCATACCCTCCTTTTATATTTACATTTTTATTTTGTTTTGTATTATATTTTCATGTTGTTTATTTGTTTTGTTTTTTCATGTGGGTATGTGTAGGATCATCATGCAAAAAATAGGCCCTTAAGTGGCAAAAAAATCAAAAAAATCAGAGTTAGGCAACTTGACATAAATATTTGAATAAGTTATGTATATTATTTCAAAAATATGTAAGAATAGAATCTGTAGCAAGTTTTATCACAAGGAAGTGATATATTGTCTCTATAATACCATCATGCATTTTTAACTCATTTTGTGTCTTCATGAGGGATTCATCATTTCCCTCCAAAATCTAATCCTTCACCTCTGTTGTAATGTCATCTTCATGTTTGGGGATGGTTGCAACCTCTATCTTCCTTTATTTCTCTTCATCTCCTACCTCTATCAAAGGTTCTATCATCTTCATTTTTGACTCTAATGCCTTCATGTGTCTTCTTTTTTGTATTAGCCTTTAAATAGGCCATACAACTCTTCTCTTCTTAATTATCAAATGCCAACTTGTGGTTTTCCAACACAACTGTTCCATCTTAGCCTCAAATTTTTCTATCATCACACTGAATTCCTCTAATGCTTGCCTCAATTCTCTAATCTCTTGATCCATCTTCTTTTGTTTTGTCTTTTCCTCTTTTCTCTTCCTCTCTTCTTGTTTCTTCTTCCTTTGTGAATCCTCTCCCTGCTATTACCTTCTAACAAATCCATATTCTCTTCAAGCAAGTCCCTTTAACCTTGCTTCCACTTTGTCTTCTTTGCCTCACCTAGGTCTCTTCTCTTTTCCTCTACCTAGTCTTTTGGCAACTAGATTTTTTCTTCAACCTGCACAAACACACAAACACAAACAAACTCCAAACTCTCTTTTCCCAGACCTTCTAAGCTCTGATACCAATTGATGCAATGTTGGGGTTCCAAAACTTTCATACAATCAAATCACTTAAGTTTTCACCAAATTCACTTCATTAAAACTTGATTTCACAAGGTTAGAAGACACCAAAAATGGAACTATGAACCAAAACATTTACTAAACTCATAAAACACCTTAGCCATCTTCATTTTGACATGAACAAACCAAAAACACTCCCTTATAAATCTATTTTACCAGTTTCTCAATTGCTTGCAGCCAAAGACCAATCTTGCTTGTATGGGTCCAAAACAATAAAATTGGGAATAACTTACAAACCAACTGGATTTCCTCAAATATAATCACATATTCTAGGACCCATTTCAGCCTTATTAAATATACTTCAAAAGTAGGTACTATTAATTTGGAAATAATATCAGAAAAAATGATTTTCTCGCAGCAAATGAGCCTCAAATAGGCCTAATTGTCAAAGCAAGTACTCACTTACTCACTCCTCAACCTCAAATAACTGAAAATAGTCCTTCATCAAGTCAGAAAACTCATAAATGCAAAATATTTAGAAAAGATATCACTCACCAAAGCAACAAAACTTAAAACCCTTGCTCAATGCTTAAAACTATGCTCAAATAGTGAGGGTTTATTGAAAGTATACATTCCAGACCTCTAAGCACCTAGTTTTTGCTTCAAACACCTTTACTTTGGTTTGCACATTCTTATTCATTCATCTTCCATGGGTTTCCACTTAGTTTTCCCAAAACCCTAGCCTTGTGGCTCTTGAATTTTCTCCAAAATGACTCTTTTCCAGCCTAGGACCTCCTTGAAACCTTACCAACATTAACATACACCCCTTGTAACAACCTAGCTGATCTACAGTTAAAAATAAAATAAAATAAAATACATAGTTAACTAACTGTTAATGGTTTTGCAACTAGCTTAATTAGAACTAGGGTTTTTCAACTGACTATGAGATGCGTCTAACTTCCAATTTTAACTGATGTCAACTTAAAAGAACTACCAACCATTCACAGTAACTCATAGCAGAAAAAATTGTCAAACTAGGGTTATCTTTAGGGAAAAAAATTACTAATTAAATTCATCTACCATCAGAATTTCAATATTTTAATGAAAGAAAAATAGTTGGTTGATCACATTTTCTAATTCATCAACTAACATTTTATAGAAATACAACTACTTAAAAGTAGATAAACTTTAAAAACAAACAAGTAATACCTAGAAATAAGCATGAAGAGTTTATTATCCTGACATCTTCTTCAAGCAGAAAGTTCTTGAGCTACATTTCATTGGGAAAAGGGATTATCATCAGAGGCTTTACCGCCCAACCAAGACCTTCTAGTCTTCCTATGTTCTTCAACTGAAGAAACCCGACCCTTCTCGAGGGCAATCAACAAGGATCAATGTCATCATGTCTCTAAGCCTGGTGTTCGTGCACCTATATTGTTGGTCGATCCCTCCTTTGTAAGTTCCTCCTAACCAAATGGATCATTCTAACCAGAGTATATCTGGTACATGAAAGCTGACAATGCCTAACTGGAATTTACCTTGGCCAAGGATTTTCAGTACTTTTGGCACCACTATGTTGGCATCTCTAGCACTACTATGTTGATGCCTCTGGCACTACTATGTCAACATCTCTGGCACTACTATGTTGTCAGCATACACCCTTGCTTGACACGACTACTTCTAGATTAGGTTCCTTAATTCATATATCATTGTTAACGTAGCAAAGTGCTCTTAGGTTCTTGGCCTTACAATTTATTGTTTGACTTAAAATGGAATCTTTCCAAAAGAAGATTAGCTGATGTTTTAAAAGAGAAAGAATAGGCATAATTATTTGTTTAAGTAGTTCACATATGTATTCAAAGATAGCACAATATCAGGGTATGGTTAATTATATGTTTTCATATCAAACTAGCAAGAGTGGAAAGGTTTAGTAATGAGGCAGAGTGGTAAACATACGAGATATCCAAAAGGAATTAGTTAAGCACAGATTCAAGAGACCTAAATTGCCAAACCAGACTGACAAATTGGAAAGGAGCACCAAAATTTAAGATCAGGATGAGGAGAGAATTTACCATTCCAAAATAATGCTACTACTACAAGGGTTGTGAATAAGCATGCTTCCAGGAAATTACAAAATATCTGCAAGTGAAGTTTGTTTATTTTTCGAGGCTTGAAGATTTAGATTGGAGGTATGGCATCACAAAGCAAAGGTATAGCATCAAATATTAGCTATTACAAGACAAAACCCTTAGGCTACGTGGATAAAGATGTTGATTAAGTCAATCGGCATTAAAGTATCAGAAGTAAGGGAAAGCTGGATGTTTTAAATAGAGGCTATCTCAGTTATAGAGCCATGAAAGATTCAGGAGGACAACCAGACTCTAATTTCCTTAGGAGACGGGAATAATTACTGCCCAAAAATTGATGAAGAAAAAATAACTTAAATCATACATGGTCATTCAAAGATTTACATAATTAATGCCGTCAGAGAAAGACACGCTGGTCTTTTATAAGATAGAAATTATGATCTAGCTTCGAATAATATTGTACATATACTGAAGAGATTACCAAACAAGATTCTAAACTTGCCTAGTTGCGTCTGAGACTTGGAGAGTTGGAAGAATCCCTTGCTCGATTTCCAACTACATATGGCACGCAAATACCTCCTCATCCCATTTCAAAAGAAAATTGCGAACAATAGGTGGTAGTCTGAGAAAGAGAGAGAGAGTGCCATTCCAAGGTAGCTTCTGATTCAGAAGAATATCACTCGATTCTATAGGAAGGAAAACCATGACGAAGGTAAAAACGAAGCCCTAGCTATGGCGGAAAGAAGGTATTCATATTTTCAATGGAACCAAAAGAAGAATTTCCCCGACCCTTTTCTGAAGAATAAAAAGAAGAAACAATTGAGAAGAATGAAATCTCTAAGGTCAGACCGACGCTTAAGAGGTTTTTTGTCTGAATTCCCATCGAGCTTCTTGATTTCCCAGGTGTTATCCTTTGAAGCACGATGGTATTGGTGGAGTGCTCAGCCTTCAAAACTCATCGGCCTTCTCCCGCACAATTCCACCACGAAATAATGTGTTTCAATTTGATTTTAATATAATGTCCTTTTATTATTATTTAAGCTTTAATATTTAAACATTTTGTAATTTTATCATTATAATATTTAAAATACCCTTATAAAGTATTTATATTTTAATTTTTGACTTTATTAATAAATATTTATTTTACCGGGGCCAAGGTCATATCTTTGTGTTGTCATATACTTCCCAGAGTTCGATGACAATTAGATCCTTGTCAACTGCATCCTCTCCTTGATGATAGTCCCTTTTCCTTTCATACGATGTTGATCCTGCAACCACTTGACACCGAAAACTAGAGTTAGACCATTCATAACGCATTAATTCACATTTACATATAATGTCATCATCATCATTATCAACAGATACATTTGCATAATTAAATAATCATTCACTTTTACATTTTCAGTTACAAAAATAAAAAAATTACTTAATCCATTATTTCACATTCATATGAAAGAAAATTTCATTAACAATATTAACAACCATGATTCCACTATCATAACATCCAAGTCTTAGGGGAATGTAACATACTCCACCCCTTGAGAATCATCATCCTCGATGATTATTTATTTATAATATCAAGTCTAAAATCAAAATTTCATATGGTTTGAAAATAAATAAGGAAAATTCTGAAGGATTTCTTCATAGTCCTCCCAGGTGGCATTTTCTTCTGAAGATTGGTCCCACTGGACCTTACATTGAACCACCTCATGATTGTGCACGTAAGCATAGCTTACGCGTTTCAAGCACTCGAATTGGTTATATAGTAATCACCCCTGGATCGTGCACCTACAAGTCTTTCCAGTCAATCATATGTTCAAAGTTTGCAAAATATTTCTTAAGGTAAGAAACATGAAACACATTGTGCAATCAGGCGAGAACTAGTGGTAGAGCAATTTTGTAATCCACTGGATTGATCACTTCTAGTACTTCAAAAGGTCCCACGTATCTTGGGGTGAGCTTTGAAGCCTTTCCAAATTTAATAGCACTTTTCTAAGGTTTTACACGCAAGAGGACTTTGTCTCCCACTACAAACTATCTAGGAGTTCGCTTCGCATCAGCATAACTCTTTTGACGGTCATTAGCTTCTTTCAGCCTTTATCTAATTAATTTGACCCGCTCTTCCATTTATTGGAGCACTTTTGGTCCTAAAATAATCATGTCTTCCATTTTATTCCAACTGATTGGGGTCCTACATTTTCTACCAGATAGAGCTTCAAATGGTGCCATTTTAATAGCTGACTAATACAAATTATTGTAGGAAAATTCTACCAAAGGAAAATATTCCTCCCACTTATGTTGCTAATCCATACAATACATTCTGAGTATATCTTCTAATATCTGATTAACCCTTTCTGTTTGACCATCTATTTTAGGATGATAAGTTGTACTAATGTTTAATTGTGTCCCTAAAGCCGAAAATAGTGTCTGCCAAAATCTAGATGTTATTCTGGCATCTCTGTCTGAAATGATCTTCTCTGGTACTCCATGTAGATGGAGTATTTCTTGCATGAATTTCCATGCAATTATAGAAGCCCCATCTGTCAAATTCCCTAGTATGAAGTGTGCCACCTCAATAAGTCTGTCTACTACCACCAATATGGTATTATGTATGTTCCTTGTCATTGGTAACCCTTGTACCAAATCCATGCTTATAATTTACCACTTCCAATCTGGTATGCTATGAGGTTGTAATAACCCTGCTGGATGTTGATGTTCAACTTTAACCTTCTAACATTTGAAACATCTTGCAACAAATCTAGCTGCATCCTTCTTCATTCCCTTCCAAAAATACAATGGTTTCACATCTGCCAACATCTTGGTTACTTTGAGATGGCCTGAATATGGTGCGGTGTGAGTTTCTTTCCAAATTGTTTTCCTTAATTATGATGAATCTGGAATGTACATCCTACCCTTGAATCTCAAAATTCCATCCTCTTCTATATGAAATCCTTCATAATTAGAATCTTGTGAGTTTTTCAGAAGAGCTTCCTGTACTTGATTATAGTAGTCATCCTCTTTCAATATTTGCAGAACCTGCATTCTAAAGTCTGTGTTGATAGTTTCCATAGCAGTTATGTGCCTTCGCCGACTCAAGGCATCAACTACTTTATTCTCCTTTCCCTTTATATAACTAATCTCGAACTCATAGTTGGAAATTAATTCCATCCATCTTCTTTTTCGTGCATTTAGGCTAGGTTGGGTAAATAGATAGTTCAGCCCTTGATGATCTGACTTAAGCTCGAAAGTCTTCCCTAGTAAATAATGTTGCCACATTTGTAGGGAATGTACGATCGCAGCTAATTCTAGATCATGTGGTGCATAATTTTGTTCATACTATTTCAGTTTCCTAGATTCATAAGCCACCACTTTTCCTTCATGCATTAACACTCCTCCTAGTCCATCTTTGGACGCATATGTTATCACTACAAAATTTCCATTTGGATCTGGCACAATCAAAATTGGTGTAGTTGTTAATTTTTCCTTCAAGGTGTTAAATTCTTCCTGGCACTTCGTTGTCCATTCGAATCTTCTTCCTTTTCTCTGGAGAGATGTGATAGGGTGGGAAATTCTAGAAAAATATTTGACAAATCTTCAGTAATATCAAGCCAATCCCATAAAGCTTCCGACCTCATGAATGTTTTTAGGTACTGGCCAATTCACTATTGCTTCTATTTTTGCAGGGTCTACAACAATTCCTTTAGCAGAGATTATATGTCCTAAGTACTACACTTCTCTCAGGAAGAAGGTGCATTTCAATAATTTCCCATAAAGCTTATTCTCTCTTAGTCGTTGAAGAACTATCTAAAGGTGTCAAAGATGCTCTTCCTCATTTTTAGAATAGATGAGTATATCATCTAGAAAAACCAATACAAACATATCTAAACAATCTCTAAATATGTTGTTCATCAGATTCATGAATGCAGTTGGGGCATTGGTAAGTCCAAAAGGTAAAATCGTGAACTCATGGTACCCATATCTGGTTTGGAAGGCTATGAATATCCTCTTCCTTTAGTCTAAGTTGATGATATCCTGATCTTAGATCTATTTTGGAGAACACTGTTGCCCCCTTCATCTGGTCAAAAAGGTCATCTATATGAGGTAAAGGGTATTTGTTCCAGATAGTAAGCTTGTTTAGCATTTTTTAGTCTATACACAGATGAAGGGTTCCATCCTTCTTCTTCACAAATATTACTAGAGCACCCAAGGGTGAAACACTAGGTCATATCAAACCCTTATCCAACAATTCCTATAGTTGCTTCTTTAACTCCATCAATTCCACGGTAGTCATTCGGTAAGGTGCCTTAGAGACTGGTTTGGCTCTGGGAACCAAGCCAATGGTGAAGTCAAACACCCTCCTAGGAGGTAACCTAGGTAGTTCTTCAAGAAACACATCTTGATATTTCTGAAGGTAGGGGTACTTTTCAGCAAAATTTTCTTCCTTGGAATCTATCTCCATTTCCTCTTCTCAGCTCTGGGTTTGCATTATCATATCATCAAAGTAGGTACTTTCTTTGTATTCCCTAACTTCTTCCATTTTGACCATGAATAATTGACATCCCTTCCTCTTATTTCTTTTGAGCTGCATAGCTGATATTTTTTGTATCCTAACTTCTCGTTGTACCCCATATATCATCGTAGGATTTCCTAGGTCATCTAGACACTCTACTATTTTTGCATAGTAGTCAACCTTTTCCTTGTGCTCCCTTAACTAATTCATCCCAATGATTACATCATAGTAACCCAGAGGCACCACATACAGGTTAACCTCTATGGAAAAGCTTGGAAATTCTATACTAGCTTCAAACAGACATTGCTCTACTCGAGCTCTCGTTTGATTAGCGTATTCTATAGTCTAGGATTTAGCCATGTACCCAGTTCTTTTAGGAAATTTATGCAATATCTTAGGATATATAAAACTTTATGTGGCTCTCATATCAATTAGTATGGTTATGGGGTTTCCATAGAGCATACCTAGAGTCTCTATTGGGGTAGCCTAATATTCAGCTTGCCGATTGTCAACTGTTGCATGTATTCTTTGTTGAAAGTTTGTTTGTTAAGATGGTAGGGGTTTTCGTTGCTGCTGCCCCTATTGATTCTTATGTGGGCACTGGGTGGCATAATGTTCACCTCCACAATTAAAGCACCCTCCAGTGGTCCTTTCGTTTCTGATCCTTTATTTGCAGGGGTTTCATCTTTCTTGTTATTATTGAAATTATTCCTTTTGTCCCTCTTGTTTTCAAATCTATTATTCTTGTGACCTTTCTTTTTGAAATTTTTATGAGATTGCTCCCATTTTCCTTTTTTTCACTTCCTATCCCAAAAAGAGTCATCTTTCTTCAGCCTCTGCTCTTGCTGAACTTCCTTTTCATAGGCTTCATCCATTGTTCATGGAGCTAGTACATCCACAGGTCCTCCTACCTGATTTTTTAGTCCCATTATAAACTTTCAAACCTGGAAGTTTTCATCTTGTTGGTACTGGGGAACATACTTAAGCAGTCGAGTGAATTTCTCCTAATATTCATTAACTGATAGAGGCCCCTGCCTCATATTTTCAAAATCTAACAGCTTCTGATCATAGTATGTTTGTGGAAGCCACCTTTGACGAAATAATCTTACAAATTGCTCCCATGACACCTTAGCTGCTACCATTCTCATTTCTGCTCTTTTTTTCTCCCAACAAGTGGCAGCTTCTCCTACCAGCTGATAGGCTACCCATGCTACCTTTGAATTATCAGAATAATCTCTCAGTTCAAAGTATTTTTCCATTTCTGTTAACCACGCCTCTATGGAATCACCTGAAATGAAGCCCTCAAACTTAAGGGGTTTAATTTTCTTCATGTCCTTGGCTAGTTCATCAGCCAATCTACTTATCTTGTGTTCCAAAGTCAAGGTTTTTGAAGTTTCCCCTTGTTGTTCACTTTGGTTTTATGTTCTTTCTTCACTAATCATGCGATGCCCTTCCACTTTTCTTTCTAGGTTATCTAACTGAGTTTGGGTTACATTCATCAAAGCTAATAACTGGTCCAACTTGGCCATGGGGTTATTATTTTGGTCCACCCCAAATCCATGTCCATAAATTTCCATTCTGATGATGTCCTGTTATACATTAATGACTCTAATTAGTCTTATTTGTTTATTAATTTTTAGGCCTTAATTTTATATAGGTTTCCTTTGCACAACTCATTCAACATTTTCAAACATCAAAACATTTTGAATTTAAAAGAAGTAATTCACAAAATTTGTTTGATGCAAACAAAATTTTATTTATTGCTCGTATATGGACCATCACTCCTTGTGATTGATCCTTTCATAGATAATACAAAATTTCTCTCACACCCTGTGATAGGTCTTTACAAAATCTTCTATCACATCCTATGATAGACTTATTCATAATAGTACAAAATTTTCTATCACTCCTATGATAGATTCATTACAAGGATCACAAAATGTTTAACACTTCCATGATTAGCCTTGGTTCCAAGTTCAAGGTTTAGTTTCACTGGCAGTGTTAGGCTCCTCCTCATCACGGGGCTCTATGTACGGAAGAGGTATGTAACCTAGGGTTGAAACTATCATTGTTTCAAGTTGGGTCTTCACTTTGGCATATTTCAGTGCATTGGTTTTGATCATTTCAGTCAGTATCTTGACTTTCACTTTTTCTTTTCTCAAGGCCATCCATTTCTTCCTCTCCTTCCAGAGTCTTTCTAGGGCTTCATCCATCGCCTCTATATCTGATGGGAGAGAACAGTATGAATAGTCAAATAATAGCCTGATCTTCCACATCTGAACATATACCGAGTCACGGACCTTCTTCCAACGTGTTTGTCATATCAACACTATCCTAGAATAACATCAATAATTGATTTAGTTTTCTAAGTCTGCATGTTGAGCCCAAGGTTCAGTGTTGAACCCGGTCACTCTGATACCATGTGTAACAACCTAGCTAATGTACGGTTAAAAATAAAATAAAATAAACAGTTAACTAATTGTTAATGGTTTTGCAACTAGCTTAATTAGAACTAGGGTTTTTCAACTGATTATGAGATGCATCTAACTTCCAATTTTAACGAATGTCAACTAAAAATATTTACCAACCATTCACAGTAACTCATAACAAAAAAACTATCAAACTAAGGGTATCTTTAGGGCACAAAATTACTAATTAAATTCATCTACCATCAAAATTTCAACATTTTAATGAAAGAAAAATAGTTGGCTGATCATATTTTCTAATTCATCAACTAACATTTTATAGAAATACAACTACTTAAAAGTAGATAAACTTTAAAAAAAACAAGCAATACCTGGAAATAAGCATGAAGAGTTTATTATCCTAACATCTTCTTCAAGTAGAAAGTTCTTGAGCTACATTTCATTGGGAAAAGGGATTATCATCAAAGGCTTTACCGCCCAACCAAAACCTTCTGGTCTTCTCGTGTTCTTCAACTAAAGAAACCCATCCCTTCTCGAGGGAAATCAACAAGGATCAATGTCATCATGTCTCTGAGCCTGGTGTTCATGCACCTATATTGCTGGTCGATCCCTCCTCTGTAGGTTCCTCCTAACCAGAAGGATCATTCTGACTAGAGTATATATGGTACATGAAAGCTGACAATGCCTAACTGGCATTTACCTTGGCCAAGGATTTTAAGTACTTTTGGCACCACTGTGTCGGCATCTCTAGCACTACTGTGTCGATGCCTCTGGCACTAATGTGTCAACATCTTTGGCACTACTGTGCTGTCAGCATACACCCTTGCTCGACATGACTGCTTCTAGATTAGGTTCCTTAATTCATATATCATTGTTAACGTAGCAAGGTGATCTTAGGTTCTTGGCCTTACAATTTATTGTTTGACTTAAAATGGAAACTTTCCAAAAGAAGATCAGTTGATGTTTTAAAAGAGAAAGAATAGGCATAATGATTTGTTTAAGTAGTTCACATATGTATTCGAAGACAACACAATATCAGGGTATGGTTAAGTATATGTTTTTAGATTAGACTCTAGCAAGAGTGGAAAGGTTTAGTAATGAGGCAGAGTGGTAAACATACGAGATATCCAAAATGAATTAGTTAAGCATAGATTCAGGAGACCTAAAATTTCCAAACCAAACTGACAGATTGGAAAGGAGCACCAAAATTTAAGATCAAGATGAGGAGAGAATTTGCCATTCCAAAATAATGCCACTACTACAAGGGTTGTTAATAAGCATGCTTCCAGGAAATTACAGAATATCTGAAGGTGAAGTTTGTTTATTTTTTGAGGCTTGAAGATTTAGATTGGAGGTATGGCATCACAAAGCAAAGGTATAGCATCAAATATTAGCTATTACAAGACAAAACCCTTAGGCTGCATGGAAAAAGATGTTGATTGAGTCAATCGACATTAAAGTATTAGAAGTAAGGGAAAGCTAGATGTTTGAACGGAGGCTATCTCAGTTACAGAGCCATGAAAGATTCGACAGGACAACTAGACTCTAATTTCAACAGGAGACGGGAATAATTACTGCCCAAAAATTGATGAAGAAAAAATAACTTAAATCATACATGGTCATTCAAAGATTTCCATAATGAACGCCATTAGAGAAAGACACGCTGGTCTTTTATAAGATAGAAATTATGATCTAGCTCCGAATAATATTGCACATTTACTGAAGAGATTACCAAACAAGATTCTAAACTTGCCTGGTTGAGTCTAAGACTTGGAGAGTTGGAAGAATCCCTTGCTTGATTTCCAGCTACAAATGGCACGCAAATGCCTCCTCAGCCTGTTTCAAGAGAAAATCGAGAACAACATGTGGTAGTCTGAGAAAGAGAGAGAGTGTGTCATTCTAAGGTAGCTTCTGATTTAGAAGAATATCGCTCGATTCTAAAGGAAGGAAAACCATGACGAAGGAAAAAATGAAACCCTAGCCATGGCGGAAAGAAGGTATCCATATTTCCAATAGAACCGAAAGAAGAATTTCCCCAACCCTTTTCTGAAGAATAAAAAGAAGAAATAATTGAGAAGAATGAAATCTCCAAGGTGAGACCGACGGTTAAGAGGTTGTCCATCTAAATTCCCATCGAGCTTCTTGATTTCCCAGGCGTTATCCTTTGAAGCATGATGGTATTGGCGGATTGCTCAGCCTTCAAAACTCACCGACCTTCTCCTGCACAATTCCACCACAAAATAATGCATTTCAATTTGATTTTAATATAATGTCCTTTTTATTATTATTTAAGCTTTAATATTTAAACATTTTGTAATTTTATCATTATAATATTTAAAATACCCTTATAAAGTATTTATTTGTGAATGAAAATATGATCAAATATAAATGGATTCAAACACATATCAATAAGAAATTAGATCAAGAAAACTGAAGGGGAAACAAAATAAACAAACTGTTGCTAGCAGCTTCCACGAAACCGTCTTATTTCTCTCTATCTCCAGTGTTTTGTTGTTTCTAATTGCTCTCAGATCCAGCAGATCAAGCTCAACAAAATGGACAACTGAAGAACGAGATATAAATGAAATGCATACTATACTAAGATGCAAGATTTTTAAGGGTTGACAATAGAGGAGTGTTGGATGCTCATTCCTGCAGCATAACGACTTGACGATGAAGAATGATAGAGATGGATTGAAAGATTGAGGAATGATTTTGGCAGAATCAGGATGTCTGAAGAAGATTCGATCGAAATGGCTTGTGAAAGGTTTGATTTATAGATTTTTGATGTGGACAGAGATAAGATTTGATAAGATTCAATAAGGATTTGATTTTTGACAAAAGAGGGAATATGATGAGATGAGATAAGATTTCAAAAACCTAGAAATATTTTGATTCTCTTTTAAAGGAAATAAATCCTAAAAAAGATGAGAAAGATAATTGATGAATTATCTAATTAAATAAATTAATTAGATGCACATGAGTTCAGTTTTGGAAAGAAAGCGAGATCTTTTTAGGATTTTATTAATTAAATAAATTTTGGATTTATTTAATTAATGTTGAATTTATGATTTCATTAATTAAATAATATAAATAATTTAATTAACATTAAGAGGAATGGATAAATTATGAATTAATTAATTAAATAATATAAATTATTTAATTAACATTAGAGAAATGGATGGATTATGAATATGAATTTAATTAAATAAATAAAATTTATTTAATTAAATAGATGATGACATGGGTACCTAGGGAAAAGCATGCTACAAGATGCCTAAATGATGTAATGCCAAGACAGGTGTTGTAAGAGGACAATTTTTTGATGTCTACATTTTGCCCCTCTTTGAGATGATGTTCGAGATGATGAGATTTGTGTCAAGTAACATCATTTCAAAGAAGTTAAGGTATGGATAGAGGAAAATGGATAATGATATAAAGATAGGATGATGATGGAATGATGATGGTCCCTCGAGAGGATAGGCGGGTTGAACAAACATGGGTAGGCTCTCGAAATGAAATGATAAAGGGAGGGATAAGACGAATGATGCAAGATGGAAAGTGGATGAAGGAGAGGAATGATACATTATGCTGCAATGAAAGTAAGCAACCATGATGTTTGATATAGCACTAGACATTATGCACCAAGATATAAGGACCAAGGTGACGATGCGTCGCGTGCCCCAGCGTAATACAACCTTGTCTAGACATATGAGAAAGTAGACTTAGAGCATTAAAGTCCTAATGCACAAAAGGTATGATGTGACCTTAGATGCAAAGGATAGTGCAAAAAGATACTCCAACATACACAAGATATGAATATTAGCTGGAATGATATGGATTTGATACAAATGCAAGATAAAATGATAACACACACAAGCAAGCAAGCAAGCATGCACAAATCATACAAAAACAAACAAGGAATTGCCCCTGTCAAGTTGTAAACCGTTGATTGATTGATTGATGATGATGATGATAGTGTTGTCATTGTGGGGAGCGACATGTCCCTAGAGCAACACAAGGATGATGATAATTGATTGATTGACTTTGATTTGGTTTACGACAAGATTAGGATCAAGACCAAAGAATGTGATTAGATAATTTGACAAGATTGATTTACTTGATTGGTATGGATTAAATATTGACATGCATTTGGATTATTGCTTGGATTGATTGAAGATGATTTGATGTATGAAATGGTTTGATGAAGATGATTGAGTTTGTTGAATGGTTGAATGATTGGATTGATTTGAATTGGGATGATGGATTGATTTTATTGCTTGGATTTTTGTTGGCTATTTGATTTTTTTTGGATTGTTTTAGGGTATTTTGATTTTTGTGGATTTTTGAGATGATTTTATTTTTTTGGATTTTTGAAACGTTTTTTTATTTTTTGGATTTTTTGAAATGTTTTGATTTTTTTGGATTTATGAAATGTTTTGATTTTTTTGGATTTTGAAATGTTTTGATTTTTTTTGTTTTTTGAAATGTTTTGAGGTGTCAAAGGATGAAAATTTGAATAGCCTTTGTGCTAGATACCAATGACAAGGGGAAAACCAAGTCTAGGTGCAAGGAAATAGATGGGATTGATGGATGAAAGGGTGGGTGATGGGATAAGGGATAAAAGGCTCATGATATATGGATGGATGGAATGGATAAGTCATAGTGAATGGAATGGATGTATGCCTCATAAGAGAGCAAGGATGTAATCTCCAAAGACTATGTCGCATAGGAATAGCATGCCCCATTCTAGGTACAAGACTTAGGATATTTCATGACAAAGCTTATGACAATAGGATAATGATAGACATGTTTAGAAAGATGAGGAATGTCAAAAGATATCCAAAGCATGTTTCAACATTTTTCCCCTATGTCTTCATCAAGATCAAAAGAAGACGAGTGGATGAATGGACTCAATATGATAGGTATGTATGATGGCTAAAGATGGTAGGTAGGATGGAAATGACAAGACATGAAAATGATAGGTTGGATAGATAAGATATTGTGCCCCCAAGTGTAAGTGACATAGAAGATAAACCTACACATGACACCTATTTGCTAGGTTTTCATCATGGTACTTATCCAGGGCACCTGTTTACCAAGTTTTCACCTTTGGACGAAGGGATTTCTCTTTACTTTTTTTTCTATTTTCTCTTCTTCTTTTTTTTGAATATTTGACTTTTTGGATAGGAGAAGGGGAATATGGATAGGAGGGACTCAAGTGTCTAGTTCCATGAAAGGTGATAGTCCCACTAGATGGATGTCATTGCATGGACAATGTCAAATGTCATTATGCTCATAGATATTGGTAAGGGATGACATGAAATGGAAATGGAGTAGGTAGATAATGGATTATGATGGTCTTATGTAAGAATGGATGGGGAATAGTGGATGATGATGTGGATTGAATAGGAATTTTGCAAAAGGATGGATGAAAGGTTTATGCAAAAGCATGGACCATAGGAAGGTGATTGGGAAGATATGTAGGATAGTAGTTGAAGGATGGGGAGATGGAGGTATGTGGAATTGTTGTGAAATGGAAGGGAACCATGACCAATGGTTGCACACACTGTGATAAACGTTGAAGCTTTTGATGTGCATGGGGTGTAGGAAGCAATGGATATGTTTTCTTAGGAGGTGGTGGATGAAGTGTTTTAGGTACCCACATAGACTTAGTATTTTTATGATTTTTGTTTGGCTTGTGGGATGGGATATGAGATTTATTAATGGAATGTGCATTTTGGATGGGAGGGAATGGTTGGGATTTTTGTGATGTGGATGCCTCATTTGACTTGCTTTCTTTTTTCTTAGGTACCCAAACCATTTTAGTTTTGGCCTTTACTTTTGGAGGTATGGGCTTATATAACTTTTTAGATGTACTTTGCTTTGAATTTTTGTATTGATGTCTTAAGGCATAAAAAGCCTTAGAATTTTTTACTTTATAGGTAGAGGCATTGAAATTATTGCTTTTGAATCCCATGGGTATGGTGGAATGAGTGGAAGCTTCATGTTTATGCAATGTGTGCATTTGTTGGTCATGATTAGGAATTTTAGGGTATTTATTGATAAATGGATAAGAGGATTGAATGGTAGGGATATTAGGTGTTGGGAGTAAGGGTGGTAAAGTGGATGGAGGGATATTAGGAGTTGGAAGCAATGGTGGAAAAGTTGATGGTGGAAGGTGTATGGTCACATTCTTTTGACATTTGTAGGATGATGGAAGGGGATGGCAGCATATGTTTTAGGGATACGATAGGATTTATGATGGAAAGTGGACTTAGGATGCGTGGAGGAAGTACCAACATCTTTAGGTTGTTGTCCTTGGGGTGTAGGTCCAAGGCCATAAGAGCGTAGAGGGACTTTGACATGGATGGGCTCCAAAATACCTTGTTCATGAAGGTCTAGACTTTTACCTTGGTGGTTCATATTTTGGAGTGTGCAATGGACAATGGGAATAGGTGTAGGTGGAACACTAGACACAAGTTCCTTATTGGATGGAGAAAATGAAGCAAGGGAAGTTAATGGTTGTTTTTGTTCTAAGGAGGAACGTTTGTGAATGAGGGTGGAAAGACCAATAGAATATGATGGAGGACTTGCAATGGGGTCCATAGTGGGTGATGGAGGATCATTAGGATCTTGATGAGCATTGTGTTCACTTAGATCCAAGGTATTTGTTTGATCTTCTATGTGTGTTGGGGAGGCATATGTCTCATCAATGGAAGTGGATGTTGATGGATCATGGATAGGGCTAGGTAGTGGGCGGATAGGAGCAATGGAGGTTTCTTGCTCATGGATAGGTGAAGTGATAGGCTCTTGACCATGGAATGCATAAAGTTGGCTAAGAGGATCGTCATGGTCTTCTTGATCATAAAAGGGGTCTTGATCAAAGATGGAAGATTGATCATGAATAGTATTAGGTATGTTATGAATGGAATCATTAGTAGGGTGTTGATCTTTATGTGGATAATGGGGTAATGTTTCCTCATGTTTAGGATTTTTCTATTGACATACCTCATGGATTATTTGAATGGAGGTGGAAGGGGATGACTCTTGAATTGGATCAAGTGGTTGTGGATGACACGGTTGGCTTGAAGGACTTGGCATGATGTTTGATGACTCTTTTGTATGTTCAAGAATATGAGTTGGATGACATGGCAATGTTTGATTCCTTGCTAGTAGCCCTTGGGTCACATCCTTTGTAGGTGTATGGGTGGAAGGTGTTGGCTTAGGGTTTTGGTTTTGATTGGATGATGGTAAGGGTGCATGAACTAGATTGGTGTTCCCCTTGTCGAAGATGGCATTAAGACTTGAGGAAGTTTGGCCTTGTTACAAGGTAGAACTTAAGTTCACATGTGTTTGTTGTGATGTGGCATTGACATATGAAGAAGTGGATGGATTAGATTGGTATGAGGTGGAAGGAGATGGCCCTCGAAGTCTAATTTTATGTTTTGGTTTTGTTTCATGATTTGAACTAGAGAAAGAGACTTCTTGAATTATGACTTCAAACTTAGGTTTTGTCTCATGATTTGGCCTATATGGATAGCCCCCTCGAATTATGATTTTGGGCTTATGAATAGGATTGGGCTTGTTTATTATTATGACCATTTTGACAAGTGGTGATGGTGATGATGTGGAATGATTGGATTGGATGACTTTATTGATTAGGATGAAATGGATAGGATGTGGCTAAGAAGAATGATTAGGATGAAAGTGATTGGATATGAATGTGTTGGAAGAACGTGTAGAGTGACTTGTCTTTATGTGTTTGGTGTTTAGCTTGATTTGGCAATGTTTAAATGAATGATCACACATGCACACACATGAATCACTCACGCAAGACACATAAGCAAGTTTGAATTTTGGAATTTATGAAGGTGATTATTAAGCACACACTTGAAGAAGACACATCAACAAGTCCTAGAACTAGTCAAGTGGGTATGGTCAATTAGGTCTCAAGCTATTCTACACAAGGTTGACTAAGGATGATTTGAAAGAAAAATCCTGCCACACAGCTAGGAGAAAGGGGTAACCCACCCTTCACCTTCACTTCCCAAAGGTATAAAGTTCTTTGGGGTTTAGCCAAGAGTGACAAAAATTTTAACTTCCAAACAAGCGTGTCTTTCGATTCACACTTCGATTGAGGTCGTCCCCAGGGGTGATGAAATCCCTAGCAGGCCTCCAAGAAAGGGTTTGACAAAAGCAAACCAAGTGAGGTGTTTGTAATCACACACACACTTGATTCACACTCACAGTGGTTAATTTCCCTTAGAAATGAAATGTGTGGAAGAAAACAATGAAGCACTCGTTCTTTTTAGATCCTAAATCAAAATGTGTAGGAAGACAATGATTAATTTTGGACCCGATTTTTGATGTGATTGACGACAAGATTTGTTTTAAACCAATTGCAATGATGTGATCAAACAAGATTTGATTTTATGTCCCATATTGAAATGTGTTGACAAACAAGATTAAGAGATAAAGGATGAAACGAGTGCACCTGGTTATTTTCGCTTTCCAAATTGATGTTGTGACTGATTCCAATGCTTTTCTAGCTCCGTATGATTCACCCACAAGTTGCCAAGACAAAAAGAAACAAATTAAAAATCTGCTGGAACAAAAGTCATATGCACTGAAGAATATATGAGAATTTTAAAAATTTAAATCTGTCAAAGCTAATAAACGCCTACACCATTGGATATCTTATGAAATTCTACCCCAAATCAAAAAACAAATCGTTGAAAAAGACCAAAAAATGACCAAGATACGGCCATTTTAAGATTTACTAAAAAAATTGCTAAAACAGAGGTATATGAGCTAAAACAGTCATCGTATGCGCTAAAAGAACTGTGAAATAAGCTAAAACAGCCCCATATGCGCTAAAAGAAACTTCGTATGCGCTAAAAGAAGTGCTAAAACTGTTAAAACAAAGCCATATGTGCTAAAACAGACCTTATATGCGCTAAAGAAAACCTTAAATGCGCTAAACTAACCCTTAAATGTGCTAATCTAGGAAAAATAGATTTAAATTCTAAAAACAATGAAGATAAATGTGCTAATTTATTCTTTATATGCGCTAAAATAACCGTCGGATGAGCCAAAACAATCCCCAGATGTGCCAAAAGACCTGCAGAAGAACCGTTAAAACCCTATATGCGCTATGGAAACCCTCGGATGCGCTAAAACAAGAATTTTTTTGTCAGAAAGCCGAATTCAGAACGAGAAAACCTGCCAGAATACTCTGCAAGAAAATATTAAAATCGAGGCATAGGCCCCACGGTGGGCACCAAAATGTAGATAGGAATAAAATCAAAGGTTTAAATGCATTGAAGATAATAAACAAATTAAATCCTATCAAGCACCATGAAGTACAAACTAGAATGAAAATAAAAATAATAAACAAAGAATGTGCAAACCAATTTTCAAACTAGTGTTGATTAATCTCCATGGCTCTTCTCCACCTGCACAAGGATGCAAGATTTCGAAGGTTGATTGTTGGAGGAATGTTGATTGCTCACTATTGCAGCGTAACAACTTGATATGATGATGAATGGAGAATGATAGAAATGGATGAAAGATGGAGGAATGATTTTGGCAGAATGAGGATGTCTGAAGAAGATTCGATCGAAATGGCTTGTGAAAGGTTTGATTTATAGATTTTCGATGTGGACAGAGATAAGATTTGATAAGATTCGATAAGGATTTGATTTTTGACAAAAGAGGAAGTATGATGAGATGAGATAAGATTTCAAAAATATAGAAATATTTTGATTCTCTTTTAAAGGAAATAAATCCTAAAAAAGATGAGAAGGATAATTGATGAATTATCTAATTAAATAAATTAATTAGATGCACATGAGTTCAGTTTTGGAAAGAAAGCGAGAAGATCTTTTTAGGATTTTATTAATTAAATAAATTTTGGATTTATTTAATTAATGTTGAATTTATGATTTCATTAATTAAATAATATAAATAATTTAATTAACATTAAGAGGAATGGATAAATTATGAATTAATTAATTAAATAATATAAATTATTTAATTAACATTAGAGAAATGGATGGATTATGAATATGAATTTAATTAAATAAATAAAATTTATTTAATTAAATAGATGATGACATGGGTACCTAGGGAAAAGCATGCTACAAGATGCCTAAATGATGTAATGCCGAGACAGGTGTTTTAAGAGGACAATTTTTTTATGTCTACAATTTATATTTTATTTTTTTACTTTATTAATCAATATTTATTTTACTGAGGCCAAGGTCATATCTTTGCATTGTCATATACTTCCCAGAGTTCAATGACACTTAGATCCTTGTCAATTGCGTCCTCTCCCTGATAATAGTCCCTTTTCCTTTCGTGTGATGTCGATCCTGCAACCACTTGACATCATAAACTAGAGTTAGACCATTCCTAATGCATTAATTCACATTTACATATAATATCATCATTATCAACAGATACATTCACATAATTAAATAATCATTCACTTTTACATTTTTAGTTGCAAAAATAAAACAATTTTTTAATCCATTATTTCACATTCATATTAAAGACAATTTCATTAACAATATTAACAACCATGATTCCACTATCATAACATCTCAAGTATTAGGGGAATGTAACACCCCTACAACTTTGAAATCTCAAAGAACATGTTAAAATACACCTCCAAACTGAAAACCATGAGTTTTTACTAGTTAGAAATGAAGAAATGTATTTTTTAATACTTATTGCCCTTGCTAAATCAAAATTCAACCATTTCTACCAAAATTGCAATAACTTTTGCATATTTCAATGAAATTGAGTAAAACCAATTGCAATGGAAATTAAATTCAAAGAAATTTCACCCCCAATCAAAGATAATTTGTTAGCAGTCTGTACATGTCCGTACAATGGCCTGTAAACAAAGAAAATGTTGGAAATGCACAAAAAATAGCTTTGTTTCTTATTCAATCCTTCCTTGAAACCATAATTTTTCCTTTACAATGATGCAAATGGAATTTTTAAAGGATTTAAAACTTCCACAATGTGAGAAAATACTTCAACTACCTTTTAAACTCCCTATGACCCTTCATATTCCTCTTTTGTTTATCCTTTTTGCACTTTTTGCAACTTTTACATTGTTTTGACAACTCTTGCAATATTTGAAAAATGAACTTAAAATGACTCCCTAGGACCCATAACATCATTAATGTGGCATCTTGGGAATTATTACAATATCAAAACACTATACTTAAACAAAAAACCTAAGATTGCCTCATAGAGCCATGTACTTGCTAGGGTGCTCCTACACCATCAACACTACCTTAATCTCAACAATTGGGTCAACAATATCAAAACAATGCTCCACGATAATCCCTATCATTCTTTATCCTTGCAAAATTTTCCTTGTTGAATGCAAACCATTTCTCCCTTCTATTCTTTATCTCAAATTTATCCTTGCAATTTCTTATGACATCTTCATTTAAATCAACCCGATGGAAAAAATTGAACCTTATGAGCCTTTATCTAACATCCTCTATGAAACCTTTAGGGTCAAAATCCTTGAAATTTAACTAAGATAACCTATATTCCCCAAGAATTTCTTTTAGCCTATCTAATCCCTCTCCGGTAAAAGTGAACTCTAAAAAAGGCAATAGCATAAGGGAAAAAAGACCCTTTCTTTTGTTTTCCTAAATGAAACTAATCAATCTCATTCTATTGCCACATAATTTCCATGAATTCCAACCTAGGTGACACATATTTCAGTAGCACATGGAGGCCTTTAGGGCACCCATATATTCTAATAACAATTGATTTTTCATTGAGGTAAAAATCTCCTCAGTTATGTTGTACTCCTAACTTCGTCCTCCTCCTTTTGGGCCTAAGGAAATCAAAATTTCCTTGTGCAATCTAACTCTAGGTAGACCCAACCTTTCCATGACTTGTCTTACAAATAAATTCTCAAAAAAAATTAGCCAAACTCATTACAATGTTTTTCCAAAATATGGGTCCAACATTGCACTAGGAGATTGTTTCCCTCTTTATCTTTCATCTTCAGTTGTAAAAATCTACTAAAATTATCTTTCCCTTTGTACAAAAGCATATGGAAAAGGAGATAATACCACATGAAATTCACCTCTGGGTCCTTACTACTTCTCCTTCTCTTAATATCCACCAGTCAATTATGAATAGCCTCAGCTAAAAATATGGCATAGTCAAAGTCACTATTAACAAAAGGATGTTGTATATCAATAGCCATATACATAAGAGGTGTCTCCATTTTTTAGCCTGTTTCTTCTCCCAACACCTGGCATAATGCCCCAATATGTTCTTCTAAAATAGGCTTCAAAAGACTTGGCATCAAAAGGCTCATGTTTGATATCAGGGATTCTCAATGACTTTCCATAGAAGCTTTTATGTCTAAACCTAGGGAGCCATTTCACTCTAAAGCTATTTTTGTCTTGCTTGTATTTTATTTTGAAAGAAGCAAGGTCTATAACCTTACTTACATGAGTCTAAAACCCTCACAAATAAACTCCCTAGTTATATCCATTACGACACTTCTATCCAATGCCCTAATTACTCTGATATTTTCATCATACCTAGAAGCAAGGCATCTGATGAGTTCCACATTTATAAAGACATTAGGAACAACCATCTTCCCCAAATCAGAGGTCCATGCATTGGAGATAGGGGAACGATATTTTATTTTTCCATACCAGTGTAGGAACAATTCCCACCTAGTGACTGTGTCATTCTGGTAATTTAGCTCAACATCTCTGTAATTTTTGGTCATGTCTATCATCCTCTCTACTACATTAGGGTTGAGGTTACGTTGAAATTAAGGCTTTTTTGAGGAACCCAACAATTGGGCCAAAATATCATCCTCAAAGGGTCTTTTAGATGTAGAGCCAAAGGGTTGGATGTTTGACCGACTCATAATTCCAAAATGATTTAAAATTGATTTCTCTAGTATTTTGCAACAAATTTTGCAAGCCTGATTATGAGCTTCAAGAATAACAATGGTGAATTTTTCCATGAAGGGCATAGCTATTTTTAGTTCATCTCAAGTTGACATAGAATGGGCACACCTTTGAGGTTTTTGCTACTATTATGGACTAAACAAATGAACTAAAAATTTATGAAGGAAATTATGATCCATCATCCATCACATCTGGTGTTACTTCTTGTTCACATGAGTATAGTTCATTCATCTACCCATTTATCTATTTTGAATGTGGGTCGTCCATTTGGAAAGTGACGTACAAATCTGAAATTTCAATGATGATTAAAGCCTTTATTTTCTTGAAAAGGATGCAATCGTCCCCTCTGTCCAATAGAATTCTCCCACGTCCCACGTGAGAATATCATCACACAATGTCCTTTCATAGTTTCACAACCAAGAAAAGGACATTTTGCTATAGGCCTGCAAACTTGCAAAATCCTTTATCTTTTTCCACGTAACAAACATAAAACAATAAAATTATAGAAAATTAAAGTTTTGTATTGTTATTTTATATCTAATAATAAAGGGGCGCTTCCTAAAAAAGGGGATGTGAGGCTCATGACATTGATAGCCATAAGTCATAACTTAAAAACCAGTCAAAAATTGAATGATGTCAATAACAAAACATAAGAATGTTAGGGTTTTAGGATAATAGGGTTTGAGAAAGCCCTAGGTTGTAGACCTAACAACCCTAATTTAACTAGTTGAGGATTACCAAGAATTTTATGCCATGGTTTTAGGATAATATGGTTTTAGAAAGCCCTAGGTTGTAGACCTAACAACCCTAATTTAACTAGTTAAGGATTACAAAGAATTTTACACTAGGTTTTTAGTATAATAGGATTTTAGAAAGCCTTAGGTTGTAGACCTAACAACCCTAATTTAACTAGTTGAGGATTACCAAGAATTTTATATTTCAAACTGTAGTTGATATTTTATATTGTATTGCTTGAAATTATGCATCAAATTGAATAATTTAACATATTATTAATAATTTCATATTTTAATTGTGTTAAACATGTTCTCAGTGATTCATCACTCAACTCAATGGTTAATAACATATTAACAACCTGGTAGCATATACAATAATGAACATCAACAATCATTTAATGTGTATCTAGTAGTTGAAACCAGAGTTTTTCTTCAATTGATAAAATAAATAATACAAATAATTAAATATAAACACATTACTGAATTTGAGTTTTCTATTGATTTTCAAATGAAGGAATACATAGAGGCAATGCAAAATCTTTCTCAAAGACAACTCTACACAGAGTTGAGTTGGAAATTGGAAACTCATATATCAATATCAAATCATTCTATCATCTTTTGTAGCAACTTCCACTATTCAGGTGATGGAATTGTCATGTGTTCTAACTGATGTTGTCTAACTTGAAAATTTGTTAACAATGTATGATTTAATTTGGATCTTGACTTGAATGTTTTATCCAAAGTTACATTCAAGGTTATCAATGGTTTGATGGAATCCAAATAGTTCACCTCATCTAGGTTCTAAGGAAACTGGTCCAAATCAATCTTCCTTGCACCCTCCATCTTCTTTCTGAAACCATCATTTCCAATGAATCACTTATTTGTGTCAAAATCCTCTAGAAAACCAAGCGTTGTCATGTTCCTTACCTTTTCATCTAGCTTCTTCATCTTTGTTATAGCCAAATTCATAAAAAAAAAAAATTCACACATTCTCAAACACTTTTAAATGATAGATGACATCTTCATTGAGGCTTCAATCCAATTATTAATCCCTTTTGATTTAAATTCATTGTCACTGGCTTTGTGGATTGTTTGTTGAACTTGATTTGTAGATTTCTCTGCTGCCAACACATTTTTGTTGTCCATTAAATATTTGTTGAGCTTCTTATAATGTAGTCTCATAGCATCAATCAATTGAAACAATTCACACAAATGATCAATCCTCTACATTATTTCCTCTTATATATTTTGTTTCATATGCCTCATTGTTTCTCTACAAAATGTAGTTAACGTATTTTGACAAGAGTTTATTTCAATTTTTGCTTCCATCAGCTCTATGACCAATCTTTCATTTTTTTTCTCTTTCTCCAATTTTTTTCCCCACTGTTCATTTGCTTTCCCACTTCTTTGTCTTAATTTTTTTGAAGTAGATTTTTCCTCATCATATTTATTTTTTCTCTCATCTAACCTTTGCTTCAGTTCATTCAATTCCACCTCTTCTTTTTTATCCTCTTTGATTGTTGATGTACAGGTAGATTTTTTATTCTTTTTTCTAATTCATTGTTCTTGTTATCTATTGCTTTCCTCTTTGCTTTCTCATTTTCTAGGTCTTCCTGTAACTTTTCTATTTGAATCTACAACCTTTTTTTCTCTCTCTCTTGCTTTAGCAATGATGTCTACACCAATTCATTGTTCTTCTTTGATACATTAATTTTTTTAGTATTTTTGAATCCAAAAAATCTAATTGGAAGTTGTTCACCTAACATTCAAATCGATCCATCTGAATTGTCAGTTTATTTTGAACTATGGGAAAAACAAACGTGTACTCCGTGATTTTTTTATTTTTGTCAAATGTGGATAATACCATGGTTGTTGCAGGCTTTGAAGTTATAGCAAACACACTCTCCATCAGTTGCTTCCTTTATTTTTTATACAAATTTGATTTCTTTTTAAACTCATCAATGTAATCAAAACATGGGGATGTAGGAATAATGGAATTCTTGAATGGTGAAGGACTAGGAGTACTTGCAGTTGTTGTTATATCCACAATAACCGGGGGAGCGACTGGAAATAACTCCTTTGTGGTGGAATTGGTAGTTGGACTTAGACCTGTCAAAATCCTTTCCCTCTTTAGTATGCCTTGATCACTTGGTGTTTGTGTGGTATCTTGTATTGTTGTCCTCTTGTGTGTAATTTTTTGTTGTATGACATGTTGACCACTACTAGTACTACTTCCCATACCATCACCACTAGTGGCAATGCCAGTTGCACTAGGTTATCCACCACGGGCATGTCCTAGTTGAGATTGTATCAAACCATGAGGATTAGGATTTGAAGCTCTAACAAAATGAATTGTTTCAGCTATACTCAAGTATTCCCTTGGTCTAGTTTATCAGCTCTCCATGGCTAGATTTATCAACTAGTTTTCTAGGCTCTACATCTATTACCATCCAAGGGCCTTGTCCTTGGGACCCAAAGGACCACCTTCATAAGCCATTTTTAGTTATGGCTGCTCCTGAAGTATATTCTTCTTTTGTGGCCTCACTCAAACCAACTTTGGCATAGCTTTTTTCTTCTATATCATCATTATATTTATCATCAGTTTCTTCATCTTCATGTTCATTGGGATTCTTTATATTTCACAATTTTCTAAGCTCATAAACTTCTTCATTATCTCTAAAGACTGTAAGAGTTCTTGGTTCACCTAGCGCCTTCCTCATAGACCAAAAGACAGTAATTTTTTATCGTGGCCATTTTTTTTGTAACTTCCTTATCTAGAGAATCTAGCATTTTTGCTCTACTAGATAGTTTATCACTTTTTTCATAAAAATTCTTGTACCTCCTAATTTGATTCTCTGCTCCTATCTTTTGGTGGAATGCCATAATTTTTCTCCTAACAGTTATTCAAAAGAAATACCTTTCTCAGCAACACTTTTCTCCATTGTTGTTTTGACCTCATCCCAAGAATCCTTTTTTCTTAATTTTTTAAGCAAGGGTTTACTTTTTTGTTGAATTCTACTTGCAACATTCTTTTTGGCCACAACCATTGATTTAATGGTGTCACATGGATCATACTATTAGTGACAAACATCATCAAAATTTAAAAAATTCAAAAGATCATGTACCACCATAAATGCTTTTCTCTCGAATATGAACCCTCCACATGAAAAAGGTAAAGAAGGAAATAAGGTCTTCTTTTGTTGACTAATAAAGTGCAGTTCATCAATACTCTGCATATTCCTTACATATTCCAATGCAAAAACCATTTCTATCACATGTATTGGAAGTTTTTATGGCTCTACTCTTGATCCATAAAATATTAGCACAACATATTCTTCCATTAAGTACCAATCAGCCAATTCTATTTATTTTTCTAGTTGAATGCAATTTCTACATGACATAGGCAATCTAGGCATTGGAGTATTTATAATTTCTTGATGCAATGGAGCCAAAAAATAGTCTACAAAATGATTGTAGTTCCTCTAAGAATCATGCATCCTTATCTTAGTGGTCCAATCATATACTAGAGCCATTTTATTTTCCTCAACATTCCCTAGGGTTGAATCTAAAGCTTGTTGGCCTGAAAAATTCCACTAAATTTGAATTAAAAAATAGCACAAGTAGGTTGTGAACCTAAATGTCTTAGTGGAATTTGAGTGTGGACCTCCTTTAATCATTAAATATTATTTATGCATGGATTCTACAATGTGCCCAATAAAGTTATATTTCACAGGTGGAACAACATAATAGATATTATATACAATTTCATGGAGGCTTGGACCCACTTGCCAATTGCTATTCAGTCTGAGGAAAAATGCTAGCATGGAAATAGTATCCTAAACCCATGATCTAAAAATATCAAAATCATAAGGAGGCTTATTATTACCTTTTCAATTTATTTCTATCTTGAACTATTGTATTTAGGAAATTATTTTTGTCCCTTTCATCCACTACTTCATAATCACTAGAAAGCTTTTCTTGGTCAATGTGGACGTTTCCAAATTCTTCGGTTGTAAACCTCGACACTTTTCCATTTTTTTCTGCATTAATGGATAACAATTATTCTTTTCTATCTTTATTAACAATTACTCTTTTGTTATCATCATAATTTTGGGCACAAACCATAATAATTTTTGGGCAAGGGAAAACCTCATGTAACATCATGCACCTTAATCCACTTACCCATGTTGCACTGAAACTACTATTTAACATTTGGTTTGTAGCCTTATTCTCAGATGAAAATCTAAGTTTTGAGGTAATCCTACCACATATTTCAAATTCATAAATATCATGGTATTGATCAGTGAAACTTGGGGTTTTAAGCAATCCAACATAATGTATTTTTCTATCCGATTTTGGTTTGCCTTTTCCAACAACTTTGTTTGGTCTACTAGTGGTGGTAGACATGCTTGTACAATGTGAAATTGTGAATTCCCTCTTAGTCCTTAATTTTTCTTAAGTCTCTCGACCCTAAACCCAAACTTCAAAGTTTGATAAAATAATATTTTAAGAAACGATGAAAAGTAGTTGTAGGAATTCTATCTTTCACTTACCTAGATTTTGATTCTTGAAAAGATTAATACTGGCAAGTGTGGACTAGCTTTGTTGGAACCCAAAATCTCTCTAGTACACTACAATGAGCAATCTGAAATCTTCATGTGTGTTGACTCTCTCACTTAAAAATAAAATCACTTAATAGTAGAAAGTTCACTTATTTTTTTGAATATTAAAGTGAATGAAATGTCAACGTGTTGCCTCTGGACTACATAATTAGTACATTATATTTTTGTAATGACACTTAGAAATAAATTCTCAAACAAATTCTCAACCTTTGATCTTTGTAAATCTAACAGTTATATGGTGATTTTAGAGGTTTGAATTCGCAAGCCTAGTGCTTTGTGCATTTCATTATGGAATGCAACTACATCCATCCATCAAATGTTCATTGAACGGTTGAGTAATTTATGATATAAACAATAAACATGTGTTTTAAAGTTGTTTTAAAATTTAGTAGTGCTAGGATACATAATCTTAATGGAGTCATTGAGATGAGTCCATGTGTCCATTCAGCGGTTCCGCAAGTCACATATAGATCTACTTGAAGCATCTTGCGAACTCATGGAATCCCTTTAAAAGAAAGACATTGATTGACATCAAGGCCAAGGGGCTAGTAACTTAACATTTCAAAGGACTTAATAAAATGACTAATGATACCAAGAATTGGGGGAGTAGATCAATGACAAATTAGAAATCAATAACTTTTCAGCAAACCCTAGCAAGAGTGACAACTTTTAGTGTTTTTTAGTTTTTTTTGTCAATTTGATGGAAACTTTCTTTTTTCATTTGTATTGCTTTGTGTTTTAAATCCGCATGCATATATTTCATAAATAGATAATAATTAATTGTTAGTGTAATTAATATTTAATTACATTTGCATAACTTTACTTAGGTAATATTTTAATTCCTAGGTTAATTATTCTCATCCTTATCTTGTTGAGCTATCTTGTTGCTCAAGATAAGATTAGGGTTATGCATACTTGCTTTTATAAAGCAAATCATTCTCATGTAATTATGAATTCCTAAATAATAATTATTTGCACGTCTTTTTGCAAATCTCTGCTTTTTCTATTTTTCTCTTCTATGGAAGGATTTTTCTGGTTTACATTTTAGATCTTGGTTTCTAACATGGTATCAAAGCCTTGATTTGCAACCCCTTCTCATATTTTTGAGAAAATCATTACAGAGTTCATCCAAGATTCCTCGAGGGTATCTTGCCTTGAGTTCATTTATGAGGAATTTTGGATTAGATTGGGCTTCACCATTGGATTCAGAGCACTGGAAAAAGTCAGGATTGGCTTTTATTTTGTAGATTTTGGTCATTGTTTCCCAGATCTGTGAGGGTTTCAAGCTGGGAGATTTTTTGCAAGCTCTGGAGGTAGCTAATTTTTTGAAGCAGGTTGAGCACAAACAGAGGTCACCATTACGTTCGTAGCAACCAAAAACCCTAAAAATGCCTTTCATTTTGTCAATTTTTGGTGAAGTTGGTCTGGAAGGCAAAAAAAATTGCCTGGGGGGTCATACGGCCTCCCCAGCACACTCCCTAAGGCACGAAAATCAATTTTTTTTTAAAAATGTGTTTTTCAAAGTCTGTGTCAGTGCCTCTAATGTAAAAGGATCTTGCTGCCGCCATGCCACCGGGTGGCCGCCCATTCGCCACCGCTACCGGCCTCCACCGCCAGTCCATCGCCGGCCCTGCGCAGCCCCCGCGGGCTCCTCTAGCACTTGCCCCGGTCAGATGGAGGACCGGGGGCCCTCTGCTAACCCCAGAGGGCTCCACCATCTGCACCTACCAGTCATGTGGGGGACTGGGTGCTATACACCCAGCCCCTGCCCAGACCCTCAGCTCTGTCGACAGTCATATGAATGACCAGGAGCTCGACATTCAGCCACAGCCATGCCTAGCCCCCAACCGGTGAAGGAATATTCTGATCCCACATGGTATATACCGGTGCCAAAAAAAAATTTGGAAGGGGGGGCATTTTTTTTGCCCCAACGACCAAATGGACGTCAAATTTATGCTCGTGAAGTGTTGACGTCAGCGTACGACTAGCCCTCTTTTCCCCCTCCTAGCCCTGATTTTCCCTAAAGGAGCACATTTTTTCTTTTAAGCAAAACTTGGGCATACGGAGTCAAAATCGGGAAAACGAGGTATCGCCAGAAAGCTAGTTCCAAGTACTTTCTAGTGGTGTAGTTTATTTTTCAGTATTTTTCTATTTAGCTACTATTTTTGCTGTTTGAAGTCAGATGTTCATTTATGGCTTCCGAGCTCATAACTTTTTACCACGATCTCTGATTTTTGTCTTCTTTGCAGTGCAGGAAAGGTATTGAGGAGCTTTATTTTTTTGTCCATACAATTTTTTTTGTATCTGTCCCAAGTTTATCGTTATTCTAGATTTGTCCCAGTGGGTGTTTTGGAGATTACTTTGATGTTTTGGCAATTGGAAAGGTGAAACTTGAATATTTGCACTTCATTTCAGTACCACATCATCTTATTTTCTGTTTATGCACATTAGCATTCTCTCCTTTTACAATCATTAGGTTATTGTAATAAATGAACTGAGATAAAGTTCCATCAGGGGGGTTTCTTGCATAATAATTTGATTAGAGTGTAGTTTTCACTTTGATCTCCATCTTGTTTTGATGGAAAATTGCATGGGTTATCTGGTTTCTTAGTTTCTTTTGGCCACATCTTGCTCTTACTTGACACATATCAGATTCATCGGTTCACACTTTAGATTGAGAGTTTATGTTTCTTGATCCGCATTGGTTTAGATCCTTCTCAGTTTGAGGGCCATGTTTTTATGGTTAATGTTCCAGAGTCTTCATGGTACTTGTTCCTATGGAAGAATTTTAGTCACAGTTTGGCATCGGCATCGAGATACACATTTTCCAGATTTTGTCATCATTTCATCTATTGTTGCTTCACAGATTCCAAGGTTGTTCCAATTTTTGAGCTTTCCAATGTTTTGTGGCATCGGGTCTGCTATCACATTATTATGATTTCATTTTTGGTTTCTTGTAGACAGAAGTATCTTTCCTTGCTTATCGGATTGTGGTTCCAATGTTACTCCACAGTGTTCTTCCAGTGCTTCTTTGCAGCAACCATCTCATTGTACGGGGGTTTTGTCCCACTGGGTTTTCCTTCTCTACCTCATTATTGCATTTGTACTTGGGTACCTGATCAGGCCTTGTTGTTGGGACCCATTCATGCTTTCTTGCATTCATCTTAGTTTTTAGGTGCATGCTTTATTAGTCTCCCTAAGTTGCACTTATGGGGGTGTTAGTGTAATTAATATTTAATTACACTTGCATAACTTTACTTAGGTAATATTTTAATTCCTAGGTTAATTATTCTCATCCTTATCTTGTTGAGCTATCTTGTTGCTCAAGATAAGATTAGGGTTATGCATACTTGCTTTTATAAAGCAAATCATTCTCATGTAATTATGAATTCCTGAATAATAATTATTTGCACATATTTTTGCAAATCTCTGCTTTTTCTATTTTTCTCTTATGTGGAAGGATTTTTCTGGTTTGCATTTTAGATCTTGGTTTCTAACATTAATCTCTTAGAAGAAAAAATTCTGATTTTTCTAAGTTTATTAAATATTTCATTCCATTATTTTATTCCATTTACATTGCTTGTATAATTACTTGTATAATTTGAATAGGCACTAAACACATAATAATTCTTTACTGGAAATGAATATTGAAGAATAACATAGCCATTTATTTTATTACAACAAATTATAATGTTACATTATTACATAGCTTTTTAAAGATGAGTAGAGCATGCAAGATCTTGTTTTTTATAAATGACACTTGTCACTTTACATCAGACACAATTGATTACAAGCTGCTACTGGTGAAAATGGAAGAGCATTTCTTATACCATATTCTCAAACCATGAGGCTTTCCGGCCATGGTTTGGATCTTGCAATCTTGAATATGGTTCTATATTTATAATATGCTCTTAATCTGATTCACCAAAACAACCCAAAATGACACAATTGATTCCAAGTTGGTAGTGGTGGCTATGGGATCCAGACCATATAACCAAACAAATAAATTTGAAAATCCATAGGGCTTACCTACCATGCTAGGGAAATGGGAGTTGTGAAGATAGAGAATGTACCTATCCTATTTAAGAACCAAAGTCATGCACATAAGATAAGGGGTAGTAAATCTGCTACCATGCATCTGGAAACTCTACCATGACTCCTAAAGTCCACAGTTCCTCTTTGAGGGCCTTTGTCAAAATGGAGTATGAGAAGTCATCAGCTTTGAATGCAAAGATTAAAATACTTATGTGCACATATTCCTTGTGAAATAACTTATCTCCATCAGAGCTCCTCATCCTGGTTTAAAACCTATCTGAGAAGCCAGGTGAACCAAATCAACTTCTTTCCAATTCCACCCATTCTGAACTTGAAGGAAATTGGTTTTTTACTCTATAACTACATAACTAGAGGTAGGAAAATTTGGAGTATACCCAATAATACCACATCATCTTCTTCCTTATTAACCTTGAAAAATGAAAACCACTATGAGAATTCAAAACATTGCACTCAATAGTAAAGCCTTTAGCCTTTTATGAATGATTTTAATTGTGCTCGCTATCCCTATTTATGGGCCACCAGCCTGATCCATGTTTCTCATGAGTCATGTGAGGTATAATTGTGCAAACCAAGTAGCCAACTAAATCATGTAACTTAATTCTTTTATAATGTTTATTTTGATTGGTATCTAGCTACATGCACATTGTACCTCAAGTTGAAAAGTTATCAAAATCACCACTCAAACGATATGAAATCATTACAAATCTTATTTCAATTGATCATCGGATTAATGACATCATCATCTATAGTATGTCGTGCAGTTTTCAATAATAAGTTATCCAATCACTCACTTCGTATGTACATATGGCATTAATTCGTAGTATCACAACCACACTTTCTTCAAAGAAAGAAAATATAGCAGATATGTGGAAATCGATAAAAAGAAAAAAATTGATAAAAAAAAGCACATGCCACATGTTATGATTTCTACCATTTTCAGTATCAAGTTATCAAATCAAACATTTTGCTTGCTTCAGATTAGAAGAGGAACTTAATTTTGAATCTTTTAAAGATTTCCTAGGTACATATGGCATTAATCTGCAATACTGCAACCATATTTTCTTCAATAAAAGACTATCTAGCAGATATGTGGAAATCAATAAAAATATTGAGAATTAATTGAAAGGTAGAGTACTTCAAGGCATTGAAAAGAGAGTATTAAATGGCTTGTTTTAGCTTAATCATTATCAATGTCCACTAGTAATTCAGAATAAATTTCACTCACTTATGATCAGAACTATATGTTGAACTTGAATCATACCAAATAGATAAATATCTTTTTAGACTTAAAAGCCACATTTTTTATATTGAACAAAGCAAAAAGGATTTACAAGAATTGAGCCACGAAAAGTATTTTAATTTAAGTAGCCATGAAGTACATAGCCATCCTGGCCAAAAAGCCACTAACTGTGACAAAAAAAACTAGTCATAAAATACATATTACAAGAGTTGTACAATAAAATATAGACACAATACATTACTATTTTTTGTGTAACAATAGCAGAGGCCCTCAATCGGGTGTTTGAGCAAGATGTAAATCGAATTGAGAAAAGTAACAACAAAGAAGAAAGCGAATCACCCAAATCCTTCCTCCAAAACTCTAGACTCTATAATGATTCATTGGTCATATCACATGCCAGACCACACCTCATATTAACCACAACAAGAGCTTGCACTATAGAAGAAGCTAGTTCAAGTTTTAGGAAGATTCCACCAATAGGCTTTAATCCAATTTCAAAATTGTAAGGCTCAAGTGCCAACTCCAACAAAGAAAGAGAGTAAATTAAAGGCTGCAAATAACGTATTGCCAGCATCTTCACCATATCTTTATCTAACAAAATGTCCATGCAATTGGACAAGAAAGCATAAGCTACCTCAGAAAATAGAGCATGGGGGTTGTTCTAAATCCATTCCATACCCACAATTATTCTTATAGCCTCCTCAACCTGCACATAGGGAATAGTAAAAACCATACCCAATTTTTGTCTATTGTATGCATAGTTGCTTCTTTTCTCCCAAAAATATTTGGGTAGCATGACACACCATGAAGACTCCATAATATCACAAAGAAATTGAGAATACAAAAGAAAGAAAGTAAAGTCAAATATATTATAAATGATATGAAGAGTGTCAAGTTGGTGAAGTATATATAGAACGAAGACATTAAATACTCAACACTTGAACATTTAATTCACCACTTGATGTGAAAATATTGTTTTGAAAAAAATGAGTCATGACTTTAAGTGACTTAATAAATAATAAAATGTCAACCATTGATATTTTAAAATCTAATGATTTTGGCATTATTCTAGAGGTTTGAATTCACAAGTCTAGTGCTTTATACATTTTCTTCTGGAATGAAAGGGTGGGTGCAAAAAGATGGGGGCTTAAATTGTGAACAAAATTTTAAAAAACTTTTGATAGGCTATAACACGAGTGCATTATGGCTTGGTGTGACCGAGCCTAAGGCTCGACCACATTAGGCTACTTACGTGCTCACATTATAGGTTATTAAAACAAAAAAAAAGGAAATCGAATTCATTTTTCACTTGACTATTTTTTCTATTGCATGTGGCCAAAAACCCTTCTCTTGTGTGCTTGCATTCTTAGAGGAGATAATCTTGCATTTTTTACATCAATTTGTTGCTATTTCATCATGAGGATGATGCCATGTCGAAGGGGAGGTCGAATAAGTAAGGATTGTTTGTTTTTTGTTGTGAATTTGTTTTTATTAACGATAAATAGGTTTTGAAGGGTACCTGAAACCTTGTACAAAAAATGAACAATGGAAAAAAGATGTAACAATGGACTTCCCACCCAACAAACCAAAAAAAAATTGATTACCAGAACATTAGTAGACCATCAACAAAATAAACGACAAACAACAAAAAATAGCAGAGCAAAAAACAACCATTAGAGAAGTTCTTTGAGCATCCTTGCCACTTCCATATCCTTAGATGTCATCCTATTGTGCATCTCCATGATATCATCCACATCCTGGCTAGGGACAGTATTGCACTTCTTAGTTTTACTCTAAGTACGCACACTGGTCTAGCTCCCAGATCTGTGGTCTACATTTCCTTGACAACACTCTCCCCCTTATCCTTGCTCACATGCTTATCAAACAATCCTTTGTCCATCCATTCTTTTTCCTTCTAGTTGAGGAATACCATACCTTCAGCCAAAGCCCTACTAATATTAATAATCGTGTCCATGTCCTTACAGAGCTTCCTATTATGCTTTTCTAGCAACACAAGCCTTAGCCCATAGTCTTTCTTCATATTAGCCAGCTCGTCCACCACACAACTGACATTGGAATATAATGACTTAGCCAACCCAAAGATGGAGTCCTTCTCCTTAAGATTGTGCAGAGTGGATATGTTGCAATGGGCATTACTTTCATGCTTATTGTGGAGGTCTTGCACCTCTTGAACCAACCACATTAGTAAATTAAAAGAAATATTTGCCCCTTCTTTCACCATACCAGACGCAAAAAATCCATAGCCCCCAAAACTAACCCCTGCCCTGTTGCGAGCCCACAAGAGGATCCTCATCTTGAGACACATTAGGGATAAACTTGGCCTTTCCCCTATCCTTGGACGCTGACACTTGAGCAGATTCATCCACATTAACAACATAATTCACCTTATGGATTTGTTAGTTTTAGGTTGTTTTTGGTATTCATTTGTTTAATTTGTAGGAAATGATAATGATCCTGAAAACGCTCCTAAAAATCCTCAATAACCATAGCAACAACAACATGAACAAAATTCTCAACAACCACAACAACAATCTCCTCCACCAATCCCTCAACATCCTCTTGGAACTCAATGGAATTTAATGGGGATAATTGAAAACAATAAAAAACATATTAAGGAGTTAATCACGAGGTTGAACAATCCTTTAGGTTCAACTATGGAAAGAAGAACACTTGCAAATTCACTTAAAGAAATGTTAGAACATGTAGATGCAATCAACAAAAAATTAAGTGGTTGTAAAGATAGGAGGTAGGCAGCTAGGAAATTTTACGCAGATAAATTATCATATAAAGATGTAAAAGATGAAAAAAATACAAAATATGTTTTGCACTCATTATTCACCAACCCACGCACAAATTAAAATCTTGACCTCAATGCGAAGAGGTTTCCTATCCATTGGTGCTACCACCAAGGGATTAGGAACTTTTTTTGGGATAGGTGGTACATGGTTTTTTATTACCCACCATGCAACAATTGCAAATTCCCACAATATTTCCTAAGAAATATCTACTATGAGTTCATCTTGAACAAAATCCTGAATTATTTTGATATGAGAGACTTCCAGGGGAGAGGTGGGGGGTCGGCTCAAGATAGACCCGGTGCACAACAGGATCCTAGGTAGCAAGTGAGATGACCTCTCGCTAGTTCGGCTCATGAGCACATCGTTATCCCTTCCATCATGAAGGAGAGTGTTGAGGTAGACACTTTGAAGGCTATCATCTCTTTGACCCAGAGTGTCATCCACCATGCTAGTGCTATAGTACACTACCATCCAGGGGAGTCTTAGAGTGGTAGGCTTCCACCCCATTCATGTCAGGTTTGTGGGGCGACTTGTACATATGACCCCACTAACACTCAGGAGGCTACTACATGGGATACATTTGTAGCTACAGAGATAGCGAGGGAAGCTGACATTTTGAATGAGGCTTATGACATCGATACTTAGGTAAATGTTAGCATGTTCATTTAATTTAATTTATTAAATTTCATTTTTGAAATGCAAGATTAACTAATTTATTTTTATGATTGTAATAAAATTTTAAGGTCATAGTATTGATACTGGATACACTTGCTTATTACTCCACTGCATCTATCATTTAGGTATGTAACTAGTAAACAAGTATAAATTTACTACATGTTAAGAGTATTGTTATATGAATGGTATTCTAATATCTAATTTTGGATGTTGAACAGGATAATATTGGAGGTTTCATGGGAACACCTCCCAGTGCTAGTGGAGTTAGAGAAACCTTCATGCAACTAATAGAATAAAGAGTTTAACTAATGAATTGTAATAAAGAGTTTAACTAATGAATTGTACTTAATAGATTTGTGTAGCTTATATTCATATTGTTGATTACATTGCATTGCACATCTTTCAAACTCAAATAATTACTTCACATTCCATAATTAATAACTAGATGTTGATAGATGACAAAATTTCAACTACAATATAGTTGTTTAGAAAGTCAACATAAGCATTGATGCAATTACTTCACATAGCATAAGTAATAACTATGAGCAGTTGCCAATTGCATTTGCTTGTCATGGAGTTCCATGAGACCACTTTTTATTGAGGTATTTTTTCAAATAGTTCACTTCTTTATCTATGCTATGGATGCTTGGGAGAAATATATGAAAGAATAATATTAAGCAATAGCATAGCCAAGGCAATGAGTTGTTTTAAAAAATGCCTCAAAGAAATGTGGTCTCATGGTGATGTACATCACTATGAGACCCAATTTATTTGAGGCATTTTTCAAACAGCTCACCACCTTTTCTATACTACCACATTTTCCATACATGTCTACCAAAGCATTTTATCAAATAGTTCACTTCCTTCTTCCTTGTTGCTATGGCTAAAAGCCTAAAAAAAGGTGCTTTCCAACAAACTATGGGTTCTTAGAAAAAATATATCAAAGAATAATAGTAAGCAATATCATGGACAAGGTAGTGAGTAGTTTGAAAAAATGCCTCAGAGAAATGTGGTCTCATGGTGATTGAATGTCAATACATTACCATGAGACCACATTTCTTAGAGGCATTTTTTCAAACAACTCACTGCCTTTTCTATGCTACCACATTTTCCATACATGTCTACCAAATAAATTTATCAAACTACTTGAACTTCCTTGCTGCTATGGCTAAAAGCCTAAAAAAAGTGCTTTCCAACAAACTATGGATGCTTGGAAAAAATATATCAAAGCATAATAGTAAGAAATAACATAGACAAGGCAGTGAGTAGTTTGAAAAAATGCCTCAAAGAAATGTGGTCTCATGGTGATGGAATACTATTCCATCACCATGAGACCACATTTCCTTGAGGCATTTTTTCAAACTCACCGCCTTTCTATGCTACCACATTTTCCATACACGTCTACCAAAGCATTTAATCAATCTACTCACTTCCTTGCTGCTATGGCTAAAAGCCTAAATTATGTGCTTTCCAACAAACTATGGATGCTTGGAAAAAATATCTCAAAGCATAATAGTAAGCAATAACATAGACAAGGTAGTGAGTAGTTTGAAAAAAATCCTCGAATAAATGTGGTCTCATGGTGATGGAATGCCATTCCATCACCATGAGACCACATTTCTTTGAGGTATTGTTTCAAACAACTCACCGCCTTTTCTATGCTACCACATTTTGCATACATTTCCACCAAAGCATTTTATCAAACTACTCACTTCCTTGCTGCTATGGCTAAAAGCCTAAAATAGGTGCTTTTCAACAAACTATGGATGCTTGGAAAAAATCTATCAAAGCATAATATTAAGCAATATCATAGTCAAGGTAGTAAGTAGTTTGAAAAAATGCCTTGAAGAAATGTAGTCTCATGGTGATGGAATGCCATGAGACATTTGTTTGTAATGGCATTCCATCACCATGAGACCCCATTTCTTTGAGGCCTTTTTTTCAAACAGTTCACTGCCTTCTCTATGCTACCACAGTTATCATACATGTCTACCAAAGAATTTTATCAAATGGTTCACTGCCTTGCTGCTATAGATAAAAGCCTAAAAATAGGTGCTTTCAAACAAGCTATGGATATGGTAAATAGGAAGCATGATAGTTAGAAATATATAGCTTAAAAAGTACTCAAAATTTTGTTCATTACCTCATACATTATAAGCCATGGTGTGCATCACTATTGTATTCTTGTGATTGAATAATGTGTTGTTTTATTTTCAGATGTTGGAATCAAATATACCTCCAAATGTTCATAGGGAAATGGAGCTTGTTGTTTCATCTACTATAGACTCCTCGATGCCTCTCACAGAGGTATGAGGCAGATTACTAAATTTCAATTTACATTTGTTGTTATAGTTGTTAGTTAGTGAAAAATCAAATCATTATTGATTCATAGTTTAACTTCTCTTTGGATGGTTTCTACAAGGCTTCAACATGCCTCAACATGGGCACATGAACCTTTCCCTTGAGGAGAGTGATTGTCTAGTGGTGGTAAGTGATTATTTTTTTAAATACATCATTTTTATAATGTAATTTCTATATATTAATATCTTTACTTGTTATTGTAACAGATACAGCTTGACCAGGAACTAAACCCTAGGAGAAGCACTAGGAGCACTCCCCAACCTCAGAATAAATGAGTGACATATTTATCGCCATTTGGTCAACAAGCAAAGGGAAATAATTTGTTTCCAGAGCATGGAGAGCAATGACTTTTGTATGCCTATATGGCATTTTTGTACATATTTTGTATTGGATATATTTGACATTGTATGCCTATATGGCATTCTTGTAAGCCTAAATGGCTATTTTGTATATATTTTATACTTATATTGACATATATTGATGTATGCCTACATGAATATTTGGTTAATACAAATATTTTTTATCGATGGTGTCCATATTTGCATTATAAATCCATAGTTCAATAGATATGAGTTATGTGTATTCAAATGTATACTTTATAAATTGCATGTATACTTTGTGATTTATGTGCATTCCAATGTATACTTTGCAACTTACGTGTTTTCATGCTATACCTTGTATTCATGCATATACTTTGTATTAATTTGTGTATACTATTTATTCATGTGTATGCTTCAAGGCTTATGAGTATTTGAGTACTTGTGCTTCCTTTATTCACATGTATGCTTGACTTATTCATGTGTATACCTATTAATTGGTTAGCCCTAGCATTGATCATTGTTATCCTTCATGGTTTGTCTTGAATATTTATTGATTGATGCTAAACAACTTTATTAGTTGATGCTAAACAACTTCAATATTTCTAGGAATACTAGTAGAGTTACAAATTACAAAATTGTAAATAATGAAAAGAAAAGATTAATTGTAAATAAATACACTGATTATTAACTTGATAATTGATTAAGAATGAGTATAATATATATATATATATATATATATATATCAAGATATGAGCCTTCTAGAATGGCAACTTCCAACTATAAAATAGGCAAAGCATTCCCAATACTTTGAAAGCAATAATCCACCCAAAATTGCAATGGGAGATAAGGAAAATGAACCCACATAGGCATAACTCAATAAAGAACAGTTCACCCTTCGCATCTTGGTGAAACCATTTCCAAACTTAGAAGATCTTAAAGATAAAGAAGAATTATGATCTATATAATATAGAATTAGTACCCACTTTGATGACTACAAAATTTTCAACCATGGGCTTATCATCCTTTTTTAAATTTGGTAAGAAGGCTTATTTAAGATCCTTAAACAATGTATTTCCTATTTCTCCCTTATTCTTACATATCTCAATTTAGTTTAATTCAAAGAGTTCCATCAAATGCTTTATCTAAAAGAAAGAAACACGTTTTCAATTGGTATTCCATGAGATGTTTCATAAAAATATTCCAGTATATTTAATCTTTTGATTGGAACAACTCAATTAAGCAAAGGATACATAATCTTCACAACACTTGCACACATTATCATTCAAGCATTTATCTTGAATAGTCTTTAAACATTTTCATAGCATAATCCTCATAGTATAGAATGAATTGTTATGTTCTTGATCCATCACCATATAAACATGTCGAAAGATGTATATGTCAACTTTTTACAATATTATTTCTTGTATAGGAAATGGACTTGGAAGAAAGGTTTATAATTTATAATACAAATAAGAAATGGACTTGAGTGAAAAAATTATTTACCACACCAAATAATAAATTTACATGAGAGCATCACTTGTTTCTCTTAGACTCCAATTTTCAAGCATAGAAAATCATTTCAAATGAAAATGACAAAATGCTTCACAACCTAAGTTGTTAATTGAGGAAAAATAAAGTTTCCAAGTTCCACCATTGTACGCATTTACAATTGGTTGTATATTGTTGTAGGGGAAAGGAGGATAATTAAAAAAATTCTTGCACTTGCTAGATTTGAGGATGATCATATGCTTTTGGTGTGGAAAACTCTGACTTCTCAACTGTCATGTGAATGTTTCTCTTTTTGATAGTTTTGCATGACATCATAAGGGATCGAGTTGGTTGAACATAGCTTGGAGTGATTCGGCATATTTGGGAGTGAAAGAGGACCATACCTAGTGTAAACATACCTATTGGGATGCAATGGAATAGTTCGTTTGGTCACACGATTTGTAGAATGAAAGTTGCGCCACTTTGCAACTTTACGCTGCTTGCATTTGACACTTTTTCCATCAAGTGAAAACTAGACACAATGAGAAAAAAACTCCAAGATAACAAAAACTGAGAGAAGGTATTGTAGAGAAGCCCAACACAATCCCATAGGCTCAAATAGATATTTTTTAAGCATCACGATTTCTGATTAATAACCCGTCAAAGATTGCAGCCATTTTGCACTTTGGACCCTTAAGGGGTTGAGTCAGTTGAACATGCCCGAAGTGATTCGGCATGTTTGGGTGTGAAAGAGGACCATTCTTAGCATAAAAATACCCATCTAGATGAGTTGTAATAGTTCATTTGGTCACACGAATTGCAAAATGATAGTTGCACCACTTTGCAACTTTACATTGCTTACATTTGACACTTTTTCCATCAAATGAAAACTGAACACCACGAGAAAATGAATTCAACATAACAAAAACTGACAGAGGTTATTTTAGAGGGGCCCAACCTGATTCCATAGGCTCAGATAGAGAATTTGTAAGCATCATAGTTTTTGAGTAATAATTTGTCAAATATTGCAGTCATTTTGCACTTTAGACCCTTAAAGGATCGAGCCAATTGAATGTAGCTCAAAGTGATTCATCATGTTTGGGTGTGAAAGAAGACCATTCCTAGCATAAACGTACCCATCTAGGGTGTGTTGGAACAGTTCATTTGGTCACACGAGTTACAGAATAAAAGTTGCACCACTTTCCAACTTTACACTACTTGCATTTTACACTTTTTCTATCAAGTGAAAACTAGACACCATGGGAAAATGACTCAGATATAATAAAAATTAAGAGAGGTTATTGTAGAGGGGCCACACATGATTTCATAGGCTCAGATGGAGAGTTTGTAAGCATCATGGTTTCTGAGTAATAGTCTGTCAAAGATTGCAATCATTTTGCACTTTGGACCCTTAAGGGATCAAGCCAGTTGAATGTAGCTCAAAGTGATTCAACATGTTTGGGTTTGAAAGAGGACCATGCCTAGCATAAATGTACCCATTCAGACATGTTGAAATAGTTCATTTGGTCACATGAGTTGCAGAATGAAATTTGCACCACTTTGCAACTTTACATTGCTTGTATTTGACACTTTTTCCATCAAGTGAAAACTGGACACCATGGGAAAATGGATCCAAGATAACAAAAACTGAGAGACGTTATTATAGAGGGGCCCAACGCAATCCCATAGGCTCATATGGACAGTTCGTAAGCATCATGGTTTCTAAGTAGTAGCTTGTCAAATATTGTTGCCCTTTTGCACTTTGGACCCTCAAGGGATTGATCCGATTGAGTGTAGCTCAAAGTGATTTGGCATGTTTAAGTGTGAAAGAGGACCATGCCTAGTGTAAACATAGCCATTTGGATTTGTTGGAGCAATTTTTTTGGTCACACAAGCTGCAAAATGAAAGTTGTACCACTTTGTAACTTTACACTACTTGCATTTGACACTTTATCCATTAAGTGAAAACTAGACACCACAAGAAAATGACTCTGAGATAACAAAAATCGAGAGAGGTTATTGTAGAGGGGCCCAATGTGATCCCATAGGATTAGATAGAAAGTTCGTAAGCATCACAATTTTTGAGTAATAGCTCGTCAAATATTGCAGCCATTTTGCACTTTGGACCCTTAAGGGATCGAGTCGGTTGAACATAGCTCAAATTGATTTCGCATGTTTGGGTGTGAAAGAGGACCATGCCTAGTGTAAATGTACCCATTCAAACATGTTGGAATAGCTCATTTGGTCACACGAGTTGTAGAAAAAAAGTTGCACCACTTTGCAACTTTACATTGCTTGCAATTGACACTTTTTCCATCAAGTCAAAATTGGACACCATGGAAAAATGATTCTGAGATAATAAAAATCAAGAGAAGTTATTGTAGAGGTTCCTGACATGATCCCAATGCCTTGAAAGGAATGCACGTAACTAACACAGTATCTGGGTAATAGGCCATCAAAGATTGTTTCCCTTTTGCAATTTGGACTATTAAGGGATTACGTTGCATGAATTACAAATGTTTGAGGGTTGCAATAAATTTCAAAATTGGAGCATAAGCCAAAATTAATCATCATACAAAGCAAAGGCATGACCTTACAAATCAATTCTATAAAATTATTTTATCTAACATTGTGCTTGTATATGTAGGTAACATGTGTCACCCTAATTTAAAATCAATAAAAAGAAACATGTGGAAACTGTGGTTGTACATGTGCAGATTGTGATTGATAAAATCTATTCTGTACAAGTTGAAATTTAGTGGGGTGGAATAAAATTAGTAGTATGTTTCAAGAGCTATTCCATATAGCCAATTTTGGTGCTTCACATCACAATCACAATGGAGCTTATCTTTCCGCTAAGGTGTACTCATTGTTCAGTAATGAGTAATCATTTTTTGGTGTGTGATATTATCTTGCAACGTGTGAAAGGATTTCATCATATGTCTCTCAACAATGTCGATAAATTTGTTGCTTTATCTCCTATAATTTTGCATTATTCTATGTGTGTCTTTTGGATGGTAGGGTTTGTGTTCTATCTAGAGAGCTTCAACAAAGTGTTCTATAGTGTTTATGTCCCAGCAGGATAGCTCCAGCAATGGAGAGCTAAAAGTGTTCTTTCGTTCTTGTGCAATGTGTAGGTGGAGGAAAGTGGAGTTTTATCCTCACAACTACAGAGTTTTCATCTCGGTCAATGATTGGGAATTACCAATATCAGATGAAATTAGTGAAGTAGGGCTGAATTTGGTTTTCAAAGTTCATTGTGATACTTTCAAAAAGAACATCAAAAGGGTAATTGGGGTTGAGATTTTGGAGCTAGAGGAAAAACGTTTGATCTATCCATCTCAAATTCTGTTGATTTTCATTTCCAATCTATTGGATGTGCTTCAAAGTGTTAGTCTAGTGGAAAAAATCACAAATAAAGTGGTGAATGAAGATTTTTTAGAAAATGGCATTCTACATAAAGCTTGCCAGAAGTATGATTGGTGGAAACGTCAAGGGTATGTAGGCGGCTTATTCCCTAGGCATTTTTTTTTACATAGAATAGCCTTTTCTACATTGTTTATTGCCATAAATAAGTCTCTAGTTCAGCATAACTCTAGTTGCATGATAAATGCTCTCAAAAGGTATGCAGGGGAGTTTGGTTCTGCCCTTGCAAATAGATTCAAAGAAAAAGTGCAAGCAATTTTTGCATTTCTCACTCATGAGCATGATCCACCAAGGCCTCGACAGGTTCCAAATAAAAATAGTGGCTTACAATAGCCAACAGATGAAGCATATGCTAACTGAGGGCTTCAACTGTTAGTTGGTGGAGTAGTTGTTGTTCGCAGTGTTGGGTTTCAACAGTCGGTATTTTTAGCAAATGCTATTCATGGTGTTCAACAACCACCTTTGGTGAATAGTGTCATCTTCCACTAATTTCTGCACGTGGGCTTCAACAATTAGTTGGTGAAGTAGCTAATGTTCACGGTGTTGGATTTCAACAGCCACTAGTTGCAACAAATGTTATTCATGGTGTTCAACAACATCCTTTGGTGAATAGTGGTCATCATCCACTAATGTATGCATGAATGGATTGGAACTTCAATCCCAATGGCATGCCATTATATCATTTTGCAGCAACAAGTTTAAATGAAGAACAAGATGAAAATGAAATTCTTCCTGTGCAGATGGAAGAATAACAAACTCATGTGTAATTGGTTGCTTTTTCCTGGTCATAGTAGTGAACCAAGTTTTGGTCAAATGTAATAGCCAAAAGATATAGTATGTTTCTTGTTCCATTTTTCTTTATTCCAGTAAATTATTAGTACTAGTGATGAAAAGAAAAATATGTGATAAAATTTTGTCACAATCCTAGGGAGATTCTGAAAGTTATTTTAGGTGATAAAAAGTGCTAGGAAATGGTTTGGTCAAAATGGATATAATTTTGAGAAGCAAATATATCCTTTATTGTAAATCTCATAGTATAATAAATATAAATATATATATGGGCATTATTCCTTTTGCGGAAAAAAAAATTCAAAATTTCAGTAAATATCATTACAAATGTTTATGTGAATAGATGGTATGCTATATTGATATTGATATATAATCATTAGGTTGATTTGTTTTAATAAATCATTTTTTTATAATAAGTTAGTCAATTGGTGCTAGTTATGATAAGGAGAGAATAAAAGAAGAAAAAGAATGATTGGTTACCATCAATGGTTATTACACTCACTATATTAATATTATGATGTTGACAATAAAATGAGATTTATTTGGTAGTCATAATTCTTGTGTTTGTGCTACAATTGTCTAATATGCTTCATATACCATTCTGAAACCCAAGTGCTTGTACTTGTAGGTATAATTCTTTCTCAAAACTATCAAGTGGTAATACAAAATCATGAGAAAAAAATCAAACTATATGAATTCCAAAACCCTACTTAAATCAAATTTTGAATCAATGTGCCCCATTTTCATGCACACAAACTCAGCTTATAAGATTCTCTCATAATAACCAAAAATACGATTCAAGGATGCCTTAGGTACTTCATTCTCATAGATCTTTTACAATGTCACTTATACATTTGAGATTCTCTTATAATGTCTACATCATAGGTGCTCATGATGAGGTTAACTTCAAATGAATAACTTGAAATTCCCTCGCTAAGCTTCACACGCTCTTTTATAATGGCTTAAAATTAGAATTGAGATTTGTCAAGATCATCAAAATAAGAATGTTGCATTGCTTTTTTGGCTAATATTCTCTTGGATGGCTCATAAATCATCATTTTCTGCAAGGAGACACCAATCAATTTTTAGTAGTTTACTTACAATTAGGCAAAGTAAAAGAAGAAAAATAAAGAGCATCCAAAATGGAAATGAAATGATAGATGGAAGGAACTTATACACAACAAATCCACACCATTTGGTTCTAATTTGGGAATGGCAAGGCTTAAATATTGATGCTTCCATTGAGGATAGGCATGCCAATCTCTCAACTTAGTCACTCCTAGCCATACATCTTCATTGGGAGTTCCAAGATACCTATTGCACACAACAACCTCTCATGAATAGAATAACTTGAAATTCAAGATGCTCTTATAATGTCTACATCATAGGTGCTCATGATGAGGTTAACTTAAAATGAAGAACTTGAAATTCCCTCTCTAATCTTCACACACACTTTTATAATGGCTTAAAATCATAATTGAGATTTGTCAAGATCATCAAAATAAGGATGTTGCATTGCTTTTTTGGCTGAGATTATCTTGGATGGCTCATAAATTAGCATTTTCTGCAAAGGGACACCAATCAATTTTTAGTAGGTTACTTACAAATAGGAAAATTAAAAGTAGAAAAGAAAAGAGCATCCAAAATTGAAATGAAATGAAAATAGATGGAAGGAACTTACAAACAACAAATCCACACCATTTGGTTCCAAGTTGGGAACAACAAGGCTTAAATCTTGATGCTTCCATTGAGGATAGGCATGTCATTCTCTCAACTTAGTCACTCCTAGCCATACATCTTCATATTGGGAGTTCCAAGATGCCTATTGCACACAACAACCTCTCATGAATAGAATAACTTGAAATTCAAGATGCTCTTATAATGTCTACATCATAGGTGCTCATGATGAGGTTAAATTCAAATGAATAACTTGAAATTCCCTCGCTAAGCTTCACACACACTTTTATAATGGCTTAAAATCATAATTGATATTTTTCAAGATCATCAAAATAAGGATGTTGCATTGCTTTTTTGGCTAAGATTCTCTTGGATGGCTCATAAATTAGTATTTTCTGCAAAGGGACACCAATCAATTTTTAGTAGGTTACTTACAAATAGGCAACGTAAAAGAAGAAAAAGAAAGAGCATCCAAAATGGAAATGAAATGAAAATAGATTTAAGGAACTTATAGACAACAAATCCACACCATTTGGTTCCAACTCGAGAACAAGGCTTAAATATTGATGCTTCTATTGAGGATAAGCATGCCAGTCTCTCAAATTAGTCCTAAAAACTTGATGAAAAACCATAAAAGGACTCTAAAACTTCAGGCTATCAAGTATGTTATCATAGATGGTAATCTATACCAAATAAACAAAGATGGTTCCTGTTGACATTTCATGCCACCCTTTGATGACCCGTCATTAATAATCGATCTAAGAGATCCTACATGGGCCATCTTGCATGAATTCTCCTTGAGGGTTCCTAAAAATGGCTAACTGTTGTGTTTTCAGACCTTCGGGTTGTTTCTTTCTTACTTCCTTGCATCCCTCTTCTTTCGCCCATGATCTCCTTCTTCTTCCCCCTTTCCTTCCAATTCTCCCTTTTTCATTTTGAGTTTCACCCATTAGGCTTAACCCTTTTCCTCGACCCCCTATCCTTCCTTCTAAAATATCAACTAAGTTTTGATTTTTCAGGGGTCAAAATTTGGACTTAAGCCTTTCCATTTACCTCTTACCTTTGTTAAGGTAAGAGGTAAGCCTACCCTTCGACCCCCAATTCTCGATATGCTTTTGGAAAATCAATCAAGTGTTTATTTTTTGAGCATCAGGGATCGGGCTTCCCCTTTCCTCCTTTCTTCCTTTCTTCATAAGCGATAAGCCCTCCACCCAAACCCTGACCCTCAAGAACTTATTTTCAGGTGTTGAGGTTCGCTCATCCCCTTTATCATGGTAAGCAGTAGGCCTCATGCCCGATCTCCGAAGCCCGATGTCGGTGCAAATATAGTATAAAGTATGAGATATAAAGGATTCCCGAGGTTTGATGTCTGAAAAAGTGCTTCTTTTTAGGCCTATGGACCATTTAATGATGCAAAGGTTTCTTTTTGGGCCCGATGCATGGCCTTTCAATGGATTTGGCATATTTTTTGGGTGACGCCATTAGTGCTCAATCCAATTTTTGAGCAGCTTGTTTCGATTTATAGACTTCAAGGATGGCATTTATTGCTCCCCTGACTTCTACATGTGGATTTCATGGGCGCTCATGCTCATTTATTATTGCTTGTGGACTTTCCTGATGGATCCATGCCCTAATCATGATTTTCACAGGAGGGCTTCTTTCTTTCACACACATACTTCATTGTTAACCCTAGTTAGGGTTAGGGTTCAGTTTATGGTTCTAAGTTATGCCTAATCTATAAAGGAAAGAAATTTATTCATTTCAAGGGCCCTTCCTCTAGCATCTCTGGGGTTTTTTTCTTTGGTAGACTATATTTTACATCTCTACAATTGTAAAGATCAACTTTTTCCTCTACATCAATGAAATTGACTAATCTTTCCTTTGCTCAACTTTTATGTGTTGTGTAAGTTCATTACCTGTATATCTAAGTGTTTATTTATCTTTTTTCATGCATACATTTTGAGTTAAATTGTTTACATTTATTGTTTTGAGAATCTTGCTTTCCTTCCAACACCTTGCCAAACCCTAACCTTCATGTTTTCCTTTGGAATCAACCAAATAGAGAACTATGTGAGTCCCCTGGTCCCTCTTCAATGTGCTTTTGTGTAATCTTAGCCAAGAAGAAACAAATTTCCATCTTGGTGTACCACCTCCATTTCCCTTTCATACATTCCTTCTCCCCTTTTCCCTATGAGTTGTTAGAATGGGCTAGTGGTAAGTTTTCATGTGTTGGGTTGGACCAACACATTGCACTTGGATTGAAAGAGGAAGCCAGCTTTCTTTGGAGATTAGACCTCATACGCACAAAGGTCCCACATCTTGAGACCATTTCCATTGTGTCATTGGAATGTTGAACTTTTTGTTCAACATAGTATAATTTCACGTGACAATAGTTTTTGGCACACCTAGTGGGACTACTTTCTCTTCGTTGAAGAATTTGGTGTTTCCTTCAACACATCTTGTCTTTTGAATCATATCTTCTAACATCATGGCAACTCCATTCAAAATCTATTGGTTAAGAATTTTTTTTTTAACTTCATTATGTTGAGGAAGTGGTTCCTTCATCAACATTTCATCCTTTGGAGGTAATTCTACAAGCACCTAGCGATTCTGCAACATCATTTGGGTGACTCTATTGGTATGTACCCAAAATATTTAGTTGGGCAATCCTTTGCTCTTATTTTTTATTTTTCAAAGTGTTTCCTATTCTTCCCATGCTTAAATATGTCGAGTTTTAGAGGAAACCACATGTACACTCCCCCATACCATGATAATTCCAACTTTACACCTCCCAATAAGCAATATCAAGTTGGTTATGCCTCCCATTCTACTTCACGTAGCCCTGTTATAGTGGGTTTTCAATATTTTCAAAATACTAATGACCCACCCCATCCTTCTCAAGCTTTCGGGATGTCTACACATTCCTTTCAGCAATCCCAAGAGGGTCCTTGTTCTTCCTTTCAACCCTAAAGTATGAGTGAACTCATGTCCATGATGAGGGATCTCCATAGACAACTGATTGAGATTAAGGAGTAGCAAGAATTTGACCTATAGTAGGAGGAGTGGGCTAATAGCCTATCAAGGGTAGCAAGATTATTTCCCACAACAAAACATAGAAGCACAATAGAGGTATAAGCAATAATTGGAGGCACAAAGAAGGAAGCAACAAGAGGAGTACACAAAAAATTATGTTGCTACTAGGCAAGGGCAACTCAGGCTTTCCCTTGCTCTAGCACAAATACCTGAGACTCTGTCAGCCTCTTGTGTGCCTAGTTTCAAACAAACACTTCCACTAGTTCCAAAATAGCATACTAAGGAGGTGCAAAGACATAAATTTGTAAGTTTCAAGAACCCTAACAAACCTCTTGAAGCTTCCATTAGCCCTCCAATTGTTCCATAACAACCTATTGTGTAGGAGGTATGCAAGCACAATTTTTTTAGTTCAAAGAATCCAAATCAACCTCTTGAAACTCATTTTCAACCTCTTGTTTCATCAAGTAGATCTCCTATGTTGGAGATCCCAAGTTTTAAGAGCCTCCATTCCTCACAATCCTTGAGGAGGCTCATCCTTTTTCTCCTATTCAGAAGCCCCTTCCAAAATCCCAATAAGAGTCTCAATTCTCTTTTGACTTTTTTTCTCCCCTATTGCTATATCACTCTTTAAAGGTGGACTTGTGGTATGGGATCCAAGTTGGTCAGAAGAATAGAGGAAGGAGCAATTTCAGGCTTGGAGTGAAGAGGTTGTTGTTGAAGAGACTTCATGTGCTCCAAATAATGAGTGTCTTGGTCTGCTACAAGAAATAGTTGAAGATGACCAATTCTAGCAGTAAGATACTAAACAGGTACAAAAAATTGATATGGTGGAGGAATTAGTCCTCTCATTTGATGCCCTCCCTTGGATTATTGGAGACAAGGAGGATAGATCACATAAACCTTCATTGGCAGAAGCTTTTGAGAATCTCTGTCCTGGCTTAGTGGATGAATAAAAATCCATGGCTTTGGAGTAGCAACAACAAACGTGTTTATCCCTTGTTTTTTTTGCAGAATGGACGACCCTGAAAACTTTTAATGTGATCGGCATAACACCATGGGAGACTAGAACTCGTGACCGGTGAGCTAATGGAATTACTTAGTAGGCCCCATTTTTTATCCCTTGTTATTGTGGATGAAGATCCCCAATATTTTGAGGTTTGTAATTTTGAGGTGGAGGATCTTTTTTGGAATGATTTGGAAGCTTTTTGTTCAAGCTTGGATGTCAATCTTTCACCCCCAGAAGAGGAGCTTTGTGGGTAGTAGTATAAGAGTAAGAAAACAAAAGAGGATGCAACAACCATTACATGCCAAGAGTCTTATTTTGTTGCAGCTAGTTGCCAAGAAGAAATCAAAATAGAGAGGCAACCTGAAGAATTTAGTTCTTCACTTGACTTGTGTCTCAAAAATATGAGGTTTATGTTGATGAAGTGTGCATTAATGCAAGTAATTCAATAGTTATTGAGTAGCCACACATCTTCCTGGAGATTGATGCTCATGTTGCTCAATTTGATAGTATGTTTAAGCTTCAAAGCTTTTCATTTGAGGTGCATGAAGAAGAGATTCCTTATGCAGATAAAAAAGGCTCAACATATTTTTCATCACCATGTGAGTTGGAAACTTTCCCTTTTTGTTTCAGTTCATGCATTGAGGAGGTCGATGGTGATAGTATTGGCCTATCCTTCTTTGAGGTGAGTTCTCTTCCCTCTACAAAAAGGTTTTTTCTTGGATGCTAACCTATATTCAGAAAGTTTCACTCTTGCTGGTGCATGTTCACCTGAGGCACTAGTGTTAGAAGAGTTTGAAACTTGCATCATATGGTTCCCTTGCAATGGAAAAGTTTATATTGAAGTGATCCTCCACCTTACATGAATTTTTTGCAGTCCCATGCATGTTGGTAGTAATTTTTGGTGGTTGCAGCTAGGTGATGTTTACAACTATGGTTTGAGGGAGATCAGCTCCTTCAGAAGGTTCATCTTTGTTAGGGGAAAATTTCCTTTTTTGGATTCATGTTAGTTTAATGTACATTATAAATATCTTTCTTTCCATGAAGTGCTTATGCACACGCTAATTCTCCTTAAGGGAATTTATGCTCTCTAGATTTCTTGCTTTTCTCCAAGTGTAGGCCTGTACATGTTTTTTTTGCTCTTGGGAAGCCTAGTTTTGTAAATCTCCTTCATGAATTTGTGCCCAATGGATCGATAAGGCCTCTAGATTCCATGATTAGTAGACAATCATCTCACAAAAATCACCATAAATGTTGACATTTCATGCAACCCTTTGATGACCCATTATTGATAACTAATCTAAGAGATCCTACATGGGCCATCTTGCATGAATTCTCCTTGAGGGTTCCCAAAAGTGGCCAAGTTTCATGTTTTCAAACCTTCGGGTTGTCACTTCCTTGCTTGCTTGCATCCCTCTTCTATCACCCCCAATCTCCTTCTCCCTTAACTTCCATTTCTCCCTTTGGCATTTCGGATTCTACCCATCGGGCTTAAACCTTTTCCTCTACCTCCTATCCTTTTGAAAATTGACTAAGTGTTGATCTTTCGGGGGTTGGACTTTGGACTTCAGCCTTTCCGTTTACCTCTTACCTTTGTTAAGGTAAGAGGTAAGCCTGCCCTCCAACCCTCAATTCCCGATATGCTTTTGGAAAATCAACCAAGTATTTATTTTTTGGGCATTAGGGATTGGGCTTCCCCTATCCTCCTTTCTTCCTTTCTTCACAAGTGATAAACCCTCTGCCTGAATCCCAACCCCCAATGACTTACTTTTAAGTGTCGAGGTTTTCTCATCCCCTTTACCATTTATCATTTCATGGTAAGTGGTAGGCCTCATGACCAATATCTGAAGCCCAATGTCTTGTTGTAAAGATGATTGTCATTGAACCAAAATATTGACTTGTTAATGCTTGATACAATTTCCAGAGTTAATGAATCCATTGGAGGTAGTTAAGCCATGTTACAAACCCAAGTGTTGCACTACGCAACACAAGGATACCAAGGGCATGCACCTTGCAACAATCCCCCCAACACAAGCGAGGGGTTCAAACCTGTGACCCAGGCTCTGATACCAATTGTTGCAAAGACAATTGTCATTGCACCAAAAGATTGACCTGTTAATGCTCGATATAACAGTTAGAGTTAATGAATCCATGGGAGGCGATTAAGCCATGTCACGAGCCCAAGCATTGCACTACACATTAGAAGGAGACCAATGGCACACACCTTGCAACACGCCGATGTCAATATAGTATGAAGTATGAGGCATGAAGGATTCCTAAGGTTTGATGTCCAACAGGGTGCTACTTTTCGGGTCTATGAATCATTTAATGATGTAAAGGTTTCTTTTTGAGCTTGATGCTCTGACCTTTCAACAAATTTAGCATGTTTTATGGGTGACACCATTAATGCTCGATCCAACTTTTGAGCAACTTGTTTCAATTTATGGACTTCAAGGATGACATTTATTACTACCCTAACTTTTGCAAGTGGATTTCATGGGTTCCCATGCTCATATATTGTTGTTTGTGGACTTTCCTGACAGATCCATGCCCTAATCACAATTTTCACGAGAGGTCTTCTTTCTTTCATGCAAAGACTTCATTGCTAACACTGGTTAGGGTTAGGGTTCAATTTATGGTTCTAAGTTATGCCTGATCTATAAAGGAAAGAAATTTATTCATTTCAAGGGCTCTTCCTTTGGCTTCTCTAGTTTTTTTTTCTTTGACAGACTATGTATTTTACATCTATGTAATTGTAAATATTGGATTTTGCCTCTACATCAATCAAATTGACTAAGATTTCCTCTTCTCAGCTTTTGTATGTTGTGTAAGTTCATTACCTACATATATAAGTGCTTGTTTGTCTTTTTCTATGCATAAATTTTGAGTTAAATTGTTTACAGTTGCTATTTTGAGAATCTTTCTTTCCTTCCATCACCTTGTCAAACCATAACCTTCATGTTTTCCTTTGGAATCAACCAAATATAGAACTATGTGAGTCCCCTGGTCCCTCTTCAACGTGTTTTTGTGCAATCTTAGCCAAGAAGAAACAATTTTTCATCTTGGTGTACCACCTTCATTTCCCTTTCATGCATTCCTTGTTCCCTTTTCCCTGTGAGTTGTTAGAGTAGGATAGTGGTAGGTTTTCATGTGTTGGGTTGGACAAACACATTGCACTTGGATTGAAAGAGGAAGTCAACTTTCTTTGGAGATTCAACCTCATACGTGCAAAGGTCCCACACCTTGAGGTCATTTCCATTGTATCATTGAAATGTTGAACTTCATGTTCAGTAGTGAACCATAATTTTTTAGGGATAGGAACTCTCTTGCACTTCTAGGGTTTTGTACCTAAAACGAGAATGGTATCTCAAAAGTCTAGGTTGGTTCACTCAAGAATAATGCTAATATGATTGAAATATGTCTAAAAAAAAGGTCCTAGATGCAAAGAACTGATAAAAGAGGTGAATTATTAAAGCAAAACTTAAGAAATGCAATATGTTTGAAAACACACTGTGATATGAAAAATGAACTAAGAATGCAAGTAAACTATAATAGAAATGAATGAGATTGGAGAGGTGCACCTGGAAACTAGAAAGTGATGCAGAGAGGCTCTAGAATCTTGCAGAATTCACTGTTAAAGCTCATTAGGACACTTAAACCAAGCTAGGTGACTTAGTCCTGTTTCGGGGAAATTTTGCTGGAACAAGTTTCAACCAAAAGGGTATCTAGAACTATAGAAAACACTTTTTAGGCCTAGCAATGGGACTAAGTCACCCCTAGTGGCGACTTGGTCCCACATGGGCAATTATAATGGGTTTCCAGAATTAAAGTGTATTAAGTGATGTTTAACGAGATTATTCTTTGAAACACACTTAAGTAGGGCCTGTAAGTGTATTAAGGGGTTTTTTAAACATAAGAAAGGGTCAAATTATTGATGAAAAGCCTAGAAAATTGTGAAATTTTGTTACATTACTTTACAACACTTTGAAATAAGGCTTGGTAAGTAATAAAAAGAGGTTATTTAAGTGAATTATAATAAAAAGGTCCTAGAAAAGTGTGAAAATGTGTTACAACACTTCACAACAATTTTACAAGACATCATAGAATTCTTATTGATTCACAAGGGTCTAAGACCTAATGTGAATGTGTTCATCACATTACAGCATTAAATCTAGGCAAAACTAGGCCAAAATCCATAAGAAAGACCCAAATGAGTGTAAAAATGTCTAAGGATACATTTTTTTGTGCTACAAGTAGGGTGTAATTTCATGTGACAATAGTTCCCTTCAAGGATGTTTAGATGAGGACCAAGTTGTTAAAGTGTTTTTAGAGCTGCACAATGGAGTATGTGGAGGGAATTTTACAGAAAAAACCACTACTCACAAGATACTCAAAATAGGTCACTACTGGCCCACTCTATTTGTTGATACACAGAAGATGGTGACAAAGTATGATGCTTTTCAAATATTTTTATGGTAAATTTTGAAATATTTTGGAGCATTAGCTTTGAGGCCCATGACTATGGAAACCCCATTCCAACAATGGGGAATTGATTTTATTGTGAGATCATAAAGAAGTCCAGTTTTGGATTCAAGTGGATCCTTGTAGCCATAGATTGTTTCACAAAATGGATTGACGTTATCCCAACCAAGAGAGCAACCAAAAAAGTGATTGTATATTTTTTTACTAGAGCACATAATTATAAAGTTTGGAGTCCCAAGCAAACTAATCATAGATAATATAATGTGTTTCGGGTCTAAAGATTTTGTTGATTTCTACTTAGGGCATGAGATTAACCTATCATACTCATCTCCCTACCATCCACAAGGGAATGGACGTGCAAAGTCCAATAATAAAATTTTGATGAAGATCACAAAGAGGATGGTATGAAAGAATAAGAAATCATGAGATTCAAAACTAAGGTTAGCACTATGAGCTAACAAGGTTACATTAAAAAAATCTACAAGAAAGTCACCCTATTATTTGGTGTATGGTATGGATGTTGTAATGCGTGTAAAAAACTTGCTACCTATTTATAAATTTATCAAGGAATATGATGAAGATGTTGAAGAGGCAATGTCTTGCATGATTAATCAGCTAACATGGCTGGATGAGTCAAGAAGACAAGCTCAGGAAATCAACCTGAGGAAGCAACAACAAGTCAAATATTTGTTTGACAAAAAAGCATGTGCCAAGAAATTCGAGGTTGGTGATTTAGTATTGATGTGGAATGCAAGGGCTCAAGACAAAGGTAAACATGGGAATTTTGATCCTTTATGGTTAGGGCCTTATGTTGTCACTAACAATCATGGGGAAGATTTTTATTTTCTTGAGAATATGAATAGAGAATTTCAAGAGTTGCCAATGCATGGACAATTCATGAAGCATTACTTCTCTTGAGCTCTACTCACTTTTCCTTTGTTTGGTCTTGTGCAATTGTGATTACTTGTATCTCACAATAAAGTGTGTTTCCTTTTAGTTTGGTGTGTATGTGTCTATGTTTGTGTGGTCTACGTCCCAGAGTTTTTTGAATCCTCGCCATGCTTCACTGAAGCATGCATCCCTGAACAAGAGCCATTGTTAGGTATTACAATTTTTCATATCCTCATCTCACTTCCCATCATGCATAACCAATTTGAGAAAGTTTTTATGGGTTTGTGATGTTTAGGTGATGTCTTAGGTATTACACTCGTAACCCCATTTCAGCCCAAGAACCCAAATAAAAATAAATAAAAAATCTAAGTGTGAAGGTGGTTGGGAGTCTCATCTTATAAGACATCCAATTAGGTATCCCTATTTCAAATTTGAGGAAAATTTGACCAAAATTGTGAAAGTTATGCAATTGAGGGATTTTCCTAGTGTTAGGGATGTCGTGCTTCAAATTTGAGGAAACTTTGACCAAAATTCTGAAAGTTATGCAATTGAGGGATTTTCCTAGTTGTCGTGTTTCAAATTTGAGGAAAATTTGACCAAACTTGTGAAAGTTATGCAATTGTGGGATTTTCTTGGTGTCAATGATGTTGTGTTTCAAATTTGAGGAAGTTTTGAGAAAATTTGTAGAAGGTATGCAATTGCAGAAATTTGACCCTAACAAGCCTGAAATGAAATTATGAAAAAATGAACCCCTAAATCTCTATAATAAAATTGAGGAAATTTGACCTTGACAAGCCTGAAATGGAATTGCAAATAAATGACCCCTAAATCTTCATAATAAACTTGAGGAAAAATGACCCCCTAAATCTCTACAATAAAATGGAGGAAATTCAACCCTAACAAGCCTCAAATGAAATTGCAAAAAATTGACCCTCTAAATCTCCTCATTGAAAAATGGCCTGTAAATCTCCACAATGGTGCAAAAAGGCTTAGATTTCTGTAATTTATTCAGAAGACATGTTTTTTGTTGTAGGTCTAAGTGTTGATAATGCTCCAGAACTATAGTTTGAGGTATGCAATGAATGATTTCATGTTGTAACTTGTAACTAGTGCCTACATGAGTGAGTTAACAACAAGATCTCCAAAGTTTCACTACACATTTGAATTGCAACATGTAATGAAGGATGCCTAGTCTGCATACCTAAGGTTGTTTGTTCAATCTGAAGACAACTTCTCCTCAACAATTACTTGAATTTGGGTTCTCTTGTCTTTGAAAGGGGATTCAAAGCTATTTTTAGAAGCTCTAGAAATGTTTTTGAGGAATTTGAGAAGACTTTGGGCAGTGACTCGATTGCTTATGTGTCTTATTTTTCTGGGTACATAGTCGATAACTACAATTTTTTATAATAACTATACACAATCTGATCTAAGCATATATGAATACATGCTCTCAATGTGTGTCATCACCAATTTGTGATCCAATATTCTTTTGAGAAAAATAATCAAGTATTGTAATGTTCACCAGTGCACATTTGTTGCATCTATGTTATTTTCATTGTTATTCATGATCACATAACATTGTAATTTCTTTCATTGAAGATAATAAAGAATACTATTGTCATAGAATGGAATTTGAAGTAGGATTGGACTATTAGCCCTTTGTAGGTTGAATTATTATAATTTGATAATTGTATATTGACCATTGGATTGTATTGATTGCTATGAATGAATATGTATGTTGTATTGACTCTATTACATTGAATAGGTGTTAATCAGTCCAATTTCTCCCATAGACTCATAATTGATCTTATAATCATAAATCTTAAATCAACCATTTAATATTTTTGTATTTGTTTGAAAGCCTCATATCTGAAACAACTAGATTCATAGATCCTTATCATAAGTATACAAGAGTTAATCTGCTAGGTGTTGAGTCATAGATCTATAGCATTTTTACACTCAGTGTCATAAAGGGAAATCCACCAAGGTTTTGCAAAGCCTGAAGTAAAGAGAAAAACACTATTGAAGGTGTTTCCTATTTGTTGTCCTAGCTTCCAACAACTTTGAGCATAATATTAAGTAAATTTTTAGGAGTTATTGGAATACAAGTTGGGGAACCAACAAGCTCCAAGCCAGAGAGCAGATACCATATGAGTCGATAAAGCAATACATCAATACCATTACATTTCTGGTAGACAAAGACCATACTTATATGGATGCAGTGGAGCCACATCCAACATGGGTTCCTAAGCTCCCTTATGAGATATCACAAAAAGAATTGAATGCTTATGTCACAAACATCCTCGACAAGTTGAAAGACCCAAATGCAAAGTGCTTTGGAACATACAAAGAGATTATGGATCAAATCCATAAGAAAAATGCCTAATAAAAGTTTGAGAAAATAAATAACAATTGCAAAAGCAATGGGGCATTTCATCAAAGGAAACAACACAACCATCCTCTTCTGCACTAGCCTCGAAAGAACACACACCATCCATAAGAAGATTTGAGAGATTACATGAAACCACAAGCAAATAATATGAAGGTCCCACATCCTCATCATAGACAGTAATCACAATAGAGTTGCAAGAGATATCAGAAACTCTCATACAAATGAGTGTGGTGAACAAGAATTACAAAGCAAGGGTCAAGAAAATGGTAAAAAAAGAAGATAATTTAAAATTTTGAGGAAGAGGACGAAGAAGATGAAGTAGAAGAGGTACAAAAGCCTCCACAAAATAAAAAGAAGAAAGAAAAAATAGTTGAAATAGAACCAAAGGCACCAAAGCAACCATAGCTGCCAATTGATGTTATATTGACTACAAATGCCATAATTTATCAAGGTATGCTTCTACAAGTCATATCTATGTATGAAGATGAAAATACAAATAATAAAGATAGGATAATACAAAGCCTAATACTATATATAAGAAAATTTAATAAAAGTCTCAAGGAGGTAATCAAGGATTTTCTACAACTAATAATTACTGCAATTTGGGAGAAAAGGGATAAAACCCTAAAAGAAGAGGAAATAACAAAAAAAGGTATTATAGAGGTAGGGTTTGACCTTACCGCAGAAACAAAGAAGTAGCTAACACGAGCCCAAGCTCAAGAGCTCTACACAAAACAAAGAGTAGATACTCTAATGGAGGGACAACTAGAGGAAATTTCCAAGATATAGAAGGAAACCACAAAGATCACATTTAGAAACTTTTGGATTCACTCTTGAAAGAGAAAAATGAAAAGAAACAAACAATACCTTCTCCCACAAGAATCCCACCAAGTGATAGAGAGGATAAGGGACAAGAAAAAAACATTGAAGAAACACCTACATTGGTCTCTCCAATCCAATTAATCAACGATTTCCTAGTGTGACAAAAATAATTGTAGCCAACACCTACACCACAACTACTCCAAGTACCGGTGATGGGATCATAAGTAAATCTAGCCAATATCTCCCCACTCTAAAAAAATCAACTCGGGGATATTTTTCATGCTAGCACAAGGGAAGAAATACTCCAACAACAGGTGGATAGTATAGAGAAAGTAGAAGAGGCGGTGCAAACATTATAGAAGTCAATTCCACACATACAAAGGGACACTTCTCTTCCCATACCGCAATAACTTAAATAGATGGTAGATGGTTTGCAGTCGAACTTATAGGCACAAAATGACAAAATAAGGCAAGAATCTCAATAGGAAATTTTGAAGAAAAACATAGATGAGGCCACAAAAAGATGTGTGACAACCCATTCACAACTACATAAGAAAATAAATAACATAGAGGGGACCATTATAGAAGCAAATGTATTGTATCAATTATTTCAATAATGGCCTAACCTCACCAAGAACTTGAAATATTAGATCATACAACTGGAGGCCCAAATAGTACAATTTACATCTTCTTATGATCCATTAAAAGACATGATGAAGTCATAAGAGAATAAATAAAAAATACACACACCCAATTGCAACAGTTATAGGAATAGAGAGAACAAATAAAGATGCAAGTCAAACATCTAAGAGAAACCATTAATATCCAACTATTACACTTGAGCAAAGTGCTAGGAGAAGCCATAACTGTAGCACAACATATTTAGATACCTAACAATCTCGTGGAGGCATAAGCCACATATATAAACACACATGGACACATTAAGGTGCTCTAGCAAGCAAAACAATAATGGAATATTATACTCACATGCAGCTGAAGATCATATACAAGCATATTTTGCCAGGTAACTGAGCAATATGTCTTGAGGACAAGACAAAATTTTGAAAGGGGGGATGATGTTAGTAGGATACAAGGCAAGGAGTAAAAGCTATTGCAACCTACCACATAGGACTTACAAAATCTCAGGACGACAAGGAAGATAGAGTAAGGGGTTCTCTACAAGGGTCACGTCTCTATAAGAGACACAACATTAATATATGTATGTAATAGATATTAGATTAAGACACCATCATAGAGAACCATAAGAAGATGATGTAATACCGAGCAAAGACTAAGACCTACTATTGTAACTGTTATATGAATATATATGGAGTTATAAGGATTTAATACATCTTTACAATATGGATAAATGTTGCCTTTATTTAAGTTATATATGAAATGCTGATAGATATAGATTCCTACCACACTTACTCTTTTCTCTTGTTGTATCCTCTAAGGTGTAAACAAACTACATAAGGGATACTAGGGTATAGATCTTCGGGCTATAATTCCCCATTTCCTCTTGCCAACAACATGCTTAGATAATTTTGGAGCATTCTATGTAAATTTTCTCGTCACCTATTAAAAAATTTCTCTAGATTTTCATCAATAAAAAATTTAAATGGATATGAGGAGCTAACTGCTTATTCTATGGTATCCATATACTATCACTAGTGTCCATTTAGAAGATAATTTGATGGATCTCTTATCAAAAATCATGTTTTTATATATTGATTAGGTTTAATTGTACCAAAGAAGAAAAAAAGATTTGATATCACAAAGATAAAATATTGTGTAATTTGGGGGTGCTATTCTAGTTGTGAAACTTAATGTATAGTAAATAAATAACTAAACAAAATTATAACACAATAGAAAACTAGTTCAATTACTAAATATATGAAAAAATAGAATATCATTTTTTATATTATAGACAAAAAGGGAAGCTTAGTAAGGGAAATGGTTATCTTCTAAACTACTTTCATTCTCTTAAGATAACTATTATATCGCTTTACATTGTACCAAAGGTAGAAATATTCTAACATAATTTTTTTATCTTCTTTGATACTTTCATGCTTCTAAGTCATAACTAATATATGGCTTTATATTGTACCAAAACTAAAAATTTTAGATAACATAAGTAAATTGGGGTTCCCAAAGACAAATGAAGAGTTAGCACACTTAGTATTGATCCATGTCTTTAGGCGTTAAAATGGGAGGTTAAATAAGTAAAATATTATTATAAAATTGAAAATATTTGGTGGATGCATTATGTCTAGTTCCTCCATTTGTTGAGGTCACAAATCTTAACTTGTGATCTGACTTTAAGAAGGGAAAATAAGAGAAGTATTTTCTAATTTGGAAATCCAATCATTAATAATATTGACATCAATATTTATTTCAAAGATGGAGATGTCAAGATAACTTTTAAGGGAGTTATGCTCTTAAAAAAATTGTTCATTGAGGTTTGAGACATACTTGGAGCATCCATGTGAATTGTCTCTTCATCTATATATTTTTTTCTCTAGATCTACCTTGATCAACCATTTAAAGAGATTTTAGGAGTTAACTGTTTATTCTATGGTATCCATCTATGACCACTAGTGCCTATGTAGAAGGTAGTTTGATGGATATCTTATCTTCAAATCATATTTTTGATATCTTGATTAGGTTTGATTATGCCTACATGAGAAAATATAATTTTATATTGCTAATATAAATTATTTTTGTAATTTATGGGATACTATTTTAGTTGTGGAACTTAATGTATTATAAAACAACTAAACACACCTAGAACACAATAAAAAATTTGACAATTACTAAATATATGAAAAAATAGAATGTCATGTCATGTGATAGTATAAATAAAAGAGAAAGCTCGGTAAGGGATATGTTTATCTTCTACACTAATTTCATGTTTCTAAATCAACTATTATATAGCTTTACAATGTAACAAAACTAAAAAACTTTCTAAAATAAGTAGATTAGGGCTCCTAGTGAGAAATGAAGATTTACCACACTTAATAGTGACCCATGTCTTTGGAAGTTGAAATGGGGAGTTAGATAAAAAAATAATTATGCAAAATTAAAAAAAATTATTGGATTTATTCTTTTTAGTTTAGCCACAAATCTTAACTTGTGACATGACTCTGAAAATAGAAAATATTATTTTCTTTGAATATGTGATTATTATTTTTAGAGAAGTATTTTATAATTTGAAACTCCAATAATAAATGAGATCAACATCAATATTTTTATAAAATGTGAAGATATAAAGATGGATATAAACAAAAACCAATTTTTTTTATTGTGGTTTAAGACATGCTTGAAATATTTTGGAGCATATAGGTAAAGCTATCTCATCATCTATAAACTTTTTTCTCTAGAATTGCCTCAATCAAAAAATTAAAGGGATTTGAGGAGTTAACTACTTACTATATGATATCTATATATCATCACTAATACCTATTTAGAAGATGATTTGATGGAACTTTGGATCTTTATCTTTAAATTATTTTTGATATCTTGATTATGTTTGATTGTACCTACAAGAGAAAACATGATGTGATATCACTAAAATAATTTATTTTTATAATTAGGGGATACTATTCTAGTTGTGGAACTTAATGTATTATAAAACAACAACTAAACAAAACTAGAATGTAACAAACCCAATGTTTATCCCAAATAATTTACCTATGTTTTAACCCACATGTGAATAGTATACGCCTATAATTTATATGAATATTTTTTTTCTTTTCAATTTCAATAACAAGATGCACATTTGAAATAATCCCATTTCAAACTCCATTGCTTTTACAAAAGAAACATTACAAAATCCCAAGTAATGATTTCATATTACATAATTACATTGTAATGATAACATTTTCCCATTTACAATTTCTCAATAAAGATAGAGATACATGAATACATACATAGCTTCCAAGAGCTCTAATGAAACAAATATACAAGTGGTCCATATGTCCTTGCTGACATACATCCTCAAATTTTGGCCGCCAACTATATGAGGGAGAGCATCACTCAAGTTCTTTTCTGCCAACCATGGACTTATTATGATCCCCCACACATCTACCTAACTAGTAAGATGGTACTACCCTTCGATGAAGAGATTGGTTTGGTAACCTCATAATACTAGCCTCCCTGAGCATGGTGTTGTGTCCTACATAACTAGATCTACCATACATTGGCTATAACCTAAATGTATGGCATTCCCTACCTAGTATGCAAACCTGGCTCATAGTGAACCGATAATGCAAACAATGGTTACTTACACTACTTTGGCCAAAGTTTGATATAATCATTGACTCATAAGTGAAGTTGTATGTTCACCCACCCCTTAGCTCGATTTGGTATTCGACCATTCATATTCTTTTCAATCATAACATGCATTCAACCAAAAAGGTAATGGCATAACTAAGTGACCAACTAGGTTACTCCCATCCATGGATTATCCTAATCCCAGGAACAACCAAGTTAACCACACATGTTCACATAACTAAGTGACCAACTAGGTTACTCCCATCCACACATTATCCTATTCCCATGAACAACCAAGTTAACTGGACACATGCTCAAAACTAACATTTCATTTAAGTAATCTAAGATACTATCATTTCTCTTATTTCACAATCCATGCAACCATACATATGGACCTTAACATCCTAGCTATTGTTCCAAAAGTGTACATAACCACACAATTCCATCATAAAGATTATATAGATATATATCAAGCAATAGGGTTTCATCAAACAAGTCTTCACCAAAGTTCAAGCAATCTCTTCAAAAAAGAAGAAATAACTTAAGCTCATTTAAGCAAACTCAACATGCATATAAATCATCTTTTCTCAAACACTTGCATTCATAAATGAGATACAATTTCAACACAAAAATAATGGAGTAGTAAAATCAGCATGCCTAAAATTATAGCTCCAAAAGAATATGCTACTTCCCAAGCTCAATTCTCACATTCATGCTTGTTGCTCCTACTAAGCTCAGCCTAACTCTAATTCTATCCTCTCACAAACTCTCAAAAAAATACAAATTCCCAAAGAAACCTTTCCTTCTTTACTATTTCACTTTGCAACTTATTTGCATAGAAAACTATAGGAAAGAGATTCAAAGAATGAATGAGTGAACCAAAAGGTAAAGAAGTTGCCTCTACTTATTCTAAAAATTGAGAAACTCAATGCTATAAACAAGCTCCTAAATCTACCACCTTTTCTCTTCTTATTGCCACCACACAACAACAAAACTGACTTCCCTTCTAAGTACATCAACTAAGCTCAAAGAAATGATATGTGGATGTTAAAATAGTTAATATGCAAACACATACACAGTCCCTTTATTTCCAACTTCTCAATATGGATGAGTCACCCCTTTTTAATTGACAACTGCCATTTTATTGAGTCAAATAGAGAAATGTTCAACTACAGGTTTCCTATTTGCAAATCAAGTCAACTTCCTTCTTTAACTTCAACCAAATCGTGTCTTGATAAAGTCTCTATGCTCATATTTAGCTGTGTACTGGTTTATGGACTTCTATTTGCTTTATTCCACCTATTATGGCACTGCATATTACACATCATTATGTTGTGCATGGGTTTAAATATTAGCAACAACTTAAATAAAATGCATCGCTTCACTTTAGCACAACCTTAGGCGCTTTACATGCTTCAATAAATAATGTGCATACTATACACTATGCACTTTGTATTTAACTTCCTCACATAAGCACATTATATGTGTAGCATATAATTGTTACATCATTGGCTTTTATTCAAGCCTTTCTCCAATATATGGTCTGTATTACATATGTGCCAAAGCTTACTTTATAACACTTTTAATATATAACAATAAATATATATTATTAATATATGTTATAACTTCAATAGTTATAATATATATATGTGTGTGTGTGTGTGTGTGTGTGTGTGTGTTCTTTAAATCTATTAATCGTCAATCATAAATATATATTAAAATAATTATATATATGTATATATATACGTATATTAATATGTGTATATATATACGTTTACACATACCCATATACATATATATACATATATATTAATATACATACATACATACATATAACATTATTTTTACCTCCATTATAAACACATATACTTACGTATTCATCTATCGGTATATATATATACATACATATAAATATGTCATATATGTCCAATCGATAAATTCACATGCGTTGATATATCCATTCATAAGTATGTGTAAGTATGTCTACCTACATATACATATGCACACACATACTCACATGTATGAGTTATCAAAATCACATACATATATACATTCTATGTATATACTCATTGATTAATATATAAATATAAATACACAAAGAATAAATTACACTTAACACAAAGATTTAGTCACATAATCCAAATCAAGAAACAATCAAAGACTAAAACCAAAACCATTGCAAATCATCCCCAAAATATGATCAAAGGTTTACTTACCAATTTTTGACTAACTTGACTCAATTTGACCAAACTAGGATGTGAGTGTGTGATAGCTCAAACAAGCTCATTAAGGGTTACCAAACCAATATCTTCTCCTGAGTGATACTCTCCCTCTCTTCAGAGGCTTGATTCTTTTCCTGCATCTAATTTAGTGCATCACAATAGTAGTTAGCCGTAACATTACATTCATATGCATCATATATCATTGCATTATCAAAACATTGAAAGCATCATATTGAATTGCACATTCATCCATCACATTTTCTATCCAAACTATACAAAACATAATTACGTATTAAAGCATTTTAACTCATCAAAGTAACAATAAATAAGTAATAACACAATGGGATGTAACATAGAACAAAACAAAAAATTAATAAGTACTAAATATATGAACGCAAAAAGAATTTCATGTAAACACAAAAGAAATTTCATGTAACATTATAGACAAAAGGGAAAGATCAGTGAGAGAGATTTTTTTCTTCTACACCACTTTCATGCTTCTAAATCAAATATTATACAACTTTATAACATACCAAAACTAAAAACTTTCTAAAAAGTAAATTACGATTCCCACACTGACAAATAAAGAGTTATCACAGTTAGTAGTGAACCATATTTTAGGAAGTTGAAATGTGAAGTCAAATAAAGAAAATATTATTATAAAATTGAAAAATATTTTTGGTTCCTCCACATGTTGAGGTCACAAATCTTAACTTGTGACTTGAAATTTAAATTTTGGATATGCACGTCAAAAAGCTTAAGTCACATACTAGTTTAAGTGACTTGCATGCATGTTAGGGCAACCCAAAAAAAATGTCACAAAATAAGGTCTTAGACCCAATTTCCACTATTGAGGGCCATGGTGATGTAAAACACATAAATGTGGAAAATAAAATAAAAAATAGATTTTCATAATTTTGCTTGAAATTACCACTTTGACAAATCAAACTATTCTTTGGATCAATGAAAGAGGTTAAAAAATAATATAAAATGCAAGTCTAATATGAATACATGTCAATTAGAATTAGTATAATTTATGGGAAAGCTATAGATATAATACATGTCAATTAGAATTAGTATAATTTATGGGAAAGCTGTAAATATATCTACCAGTGGTGTATTTTATGTGTAGGATGTTAAATTATAATGTGAATGTATATTGAATGTGTCCATAAATTGTGTAATTTGTGCATAATATTGTAAGGAATAGTATGAGATCAATGTATAATATAACTACAATGTAGATATATCAAACAAGTTGTAAATTCTATGTTAATGCATCTAGCTAAAAGAACTTAATGTATAGACATACTACAAATTAGAAAAGATAATGGAAAATGGAAAGAATTGGGAAAATGAGTGTTCAAAAATTATCAAAGATTCTCTAAGTTTAACAACCTTTCCAAAAGATCATTAAAGAAATCATTTTGATGATATTTTTAGCTAGATCTTTTATACACATTAAATAATTCTTTCTATACCACACAAATCCAATAAACACATATTACAATCACAAAAACGTACTTAGAAATACTTACTACCCACCAAGTGAATGAGACATATCACATACTATACAATCACACAACTTCTAATGCTATATATTCTCATTTTATGATACAATTGAAATTGATGATCATACATCGTATGCATGACCATCTTCCTTTCCTCTAACATTAATAATTTGTAAAAGAAATAAATCATTGTTGTTTGAATTATATTATACTTAATTAAATAGATACAAATTAATTAATTTTTTTTTTTATTTAGCTAATAAATTTGAGTTGATAAATGTAATAATTATTTATAAATTAAATGTGAAAGATTGAGATATTTATTTCTAGAACTAGTGTTGTAGAAATAATGCTATTCATCATTATTAAGAAACTAATGCTCTTGTTATTCATGATTCAATAGTAAGTCTTGTTGAGTTGATCTTCAATGACATGAACATGATTTGGTGCATGGCTTTGAAGTATACTGCATAGGAACGATATAATTGAATGTGCTTCATAAATCTATTTGCCTTCACTTTCCTAATATTTGAATTGTTAAGGTGGTGTCTAGGGATACCATTTGGGAGATTGCTAATCCAATAAGTGATTGTGTTGTTTTATGTCAACCTCCTTTGGTGAGCCAAATTAATGATGAATTAGGAACACTAGAGACAATATTAACCAAGATGTGGGTATGATTCTTTTATCCTTTGAAAAATTAGAGTGTGCTCTAGATGTTCTTTTTATTCCCAACATCCAACATATGAATTAATGGCACATTGAATGCCTTTAAATACCAAAGCGTAACAACATATCACACAAATATATGCCAAATTAACTCACAACAATTAATAAAAAAGATTAAAAAATTAAAATTTGAATGAGTAAATTCTCACACCTTGCATAACTAAATGTCCCACCCAAAAATAAAACAATTATTTCTAATTATAAAAAATAAAAATAAAAATGAATAAATAATACTGCAATTGAGATCATATGAAATGAATATTAATATTATAAAATGGTTCTCCTCCTCAATATATTTGAAAGCCATTCTTGTGATAAACATAATTCCCATCTTTTCTTCTATAATTTCTATGGGTATGTTTGTGTGTTTGATTAGTGGCCAAAGACAATTGGGCTTCATAGGGGGGATTTCATAAAAAGACTAATAGGTGTATTTAGAAAAAGTTGCAACCTTCTTCTATATGCAATACAATGGGCATTGGCAGATGAGTTCATGATAATATTGATATTGTATTTAGGTTCTTAGTGGTCCTATTCAAGACCTTGAGGAAGATAAAGAAAAAATCAAGAATATTGTAAAATCTTTGATTCACAACTTTCTAGAGTTTTATATGATATTATAATTGAACATGACAATGTTAGTAAACAATGTTGTAGTGTTCGCTTAGTGGAGGTCCTTCATAATTACATGCATGTCAAAGAACGAGTTTAAGAGGAGGAAGTAACGAGAGGCCTCAAATTTTTGAAACAAGCCATCAAAATAAAGGTGATAGAAGACATTGTGCATGGATGAATTCCTTCATAAAAGAAAGTTCTAAAAATGAGAAAACTCTATAGATCAATATGTATATGAAATAACATAAACTATACAACTATCATAATAAGTTCATTGATTGATAGCAATTGAAACAAATTAAACATAACTATGAGATTTTTTAGACAATCCTTTACCTCTTTAAAAAATAAAATCTAATATAAAAATTTATTATATATCAATATAAATTATATTAAAAATATTCCACTAAAATTTTCGATTATGGACCTGTTTACTAAAGGAGCAGTAGGTATTCAAAACTATAATTTACTAATAAAATATATATTTATTAAAAAAAATCTAATATAAAAATATATTCCACTAAATTTTCCCGTTATGGGCCCGCCACGCTCATCCAAACAACCCACGTGCTTATTTGTTTTCTTCTGAAACTTTTATATTCTTGTTGTTTACCGTGTTTTTTTTTTTTTTGGCGTCTGACCACATTGATTAAGCATTCGCCTGCCATGCTCGATAAAACCCGACCGTGTGAATCTTTGTTGAAAAATTTAAGAGTCAGCAAATGAATGAAGAGTTAGGAAACGCTCAAAATTCTTTGAGAGAGATGGAAATCAAGTTATAGCAGGGATTTCTATTGACCGGAGTGACGCATCATCTTCTTTGGGATTCTGGTCAGACGTGCTTGATCACAGACTCAGAATACCAATACGCTTTTAACGAGTCCACAGCAAAGGCAGGCATATAGCTTGAAACACCAAAAACATCTGCTGAGGGATTTGTTTCTTTTTGCCTTTAGAAAATGGAGGACTTAGCCAGAGAGAGGGCGCAGGCGACCTTCGATGTAAATGCCATGAAGATTATCTGGGCTGGTGGACAAGAGGCCTTTGAATTTCATAACAAGCTGGCTTCCCTTGTTGCCCGTGACCCCGTAAGTACAGTTTTTCTTGCATTCATTCAAGCTTTGTTGTATTTAACACTGTCCAAATATGACCTTAGACTGCTAGAGTATTTGTTTATTCTGTTTGGGGTGCATTTCCTTGCAGATCAATATGATGTACTCTAAACAAATTGGGCCTCGTCCCATTAAAAGTATATACGAAAGCCTCAAATTAGTTGTCTTGTAGCCATGTGAATGTTGTCTTCATTTTTACTTTTCTTCTAAGGGTACCTGGGGTTATCACTGGGACTACCAACCCCAGTTTAGCTGCGGAATTTAAGCACGGCACACGTCTCCGTGTATTATGGAAAGAGTCTTATTAACAGAGAGTCCATCAGCTGGTAGGCCACCTTACCCAATACCATTTCACTACCAGCTGATGGGCATTTCAATTTTGTTTTATTTAACCCTAACAAGTGTCAAGTTATTAACGTCTTTGTTGTACAATTGTGTATCCTCAATTCAAATGCATGGGGAAAACTGTTATCAAGTTTAGATCATTGTTTGGCTTACACTCCCTGTTTAATGTTTAAGGATGCTTTATTCTACGAAAATATTTGTGAGAATCACATCCGGCTTTATCTTTGTCATTCCCTTCTATTTCCTCAATCCAGAAATGCTCGATCAAACTTAGATATCTGTTAACCGTAGAAGCCATGTTCAAAGGGTTTTTTCTGCAAAGCTTTGTTTGAGTCTTTAATCTGCCCATATTTTGCTGTGCCATTCTATATCATCAGTTAAAATGCACAGTGAGTTTTCCATCAAGCTTATAGCTCTTTACCTTAAAATTCATGTCTAATGAATGTTTATTCTGCCAACATTTATGTGGGACTCTGCATCCAGCCTCAAGCCTTGTTAACATGTGGTTTGTGTAAGTGCATTAGTTTTAATATCAGAGCATGGTCAGCAGGGCTTGAACTCTGATCATTATCACATCAGTTGCCCCGCCTTCCCGCTTAACAGCATCAGGACATTGATTGAAATTGCAAAACAAGATTTGTTATTCATATTGTAATATGTGGGGTTTATAGGGAAATTGGGTTTTTGAAATTAGAAAAAAAAAGAAAAAGAAAAAGAAAAACTAAATGAGTGTGTGCTTTCCTGAAGTTATAAAAAACTTGTGAATTTATCATACCTTATGATATGGCATTATCTCTGTTTGGCACTCATATCATATTAATTTGCTCTGTCTGACATCATCCCAAAAATCCCCAAAAACTCAAATTATCAATGCTTTTTACATCGTGGCTAGTATCTTTTCCATCATAATTCTGCAAGCAATGCCTTTTAATCAAATTCAGTTGATAATAGATGCTTCAGTACAGGAATGGACAAACTACTTCTCAAAAGGGTTATGTAGGGGATGGGGTGCTCTGAAAGAAAGATCTAATTAAAAAGGAGGTCTAATCAGGTATAGTCTATTAGGAAAAACAGGTATGGACATTTGAACAGTGAAAAATAGGTAAATACAAAACTGAAAAATAGGTAAATACGAAATAAATTTTCTTTGTAACATCTCAGCTTTAGATACAAATACAATCCTGGCCACCTCAGCATTCAATTCCCTTATACCATTTCCCCTGAATGAATCAGGCATTTGAGGACTGGCTTGGTTCTCAAAACCTCAAAACAAGAAGTCCCAGCACCTCATATCTTTAATCAATTCAATAATAAATGCCACTTGTGTTGAATTTAGGTGATCAGATTAATGTACAGAAAATTAAATCAAAAATCAGGCAAGATAACACAATATATACCCTGGGAAAACCCTCCTCTTGAGGGAGAAAAACCCAGCAACAAAGATCTCTCTTTATATTTGATGCAACAGTAGTAGATTTACAAAATACAATAAGGTCTAACACAAGACCAATAACAGATGTCAAGCAATAAAGAATGACAGATAGCATGCTCTAGATCACACCTGAGAATACAGATCTAATGATGTTTGCTTTGCACAGTGAATCTTCAAACTCTCAGACTTTAACAACACTTGATAGAACCGATCTGGTAACTTCGAGATTAGATCACTGAGAGATCGTCCTTGAATGAAATCATTGAACTGGTGAATGCGCACATGAATCTCAGAGTTCGCACTGATCACTGGTGTATGCGCACTTGGATCTCAGAGTTCGCACTGATCTTTGATATATTTCGTGCCTGGACACAATCGATAGAGATGACTTATTTGCATGTAGTGAACTGTTCGCACTTGAAGTAAGTGTTCGCATTTGCTTGAGTCGAGCTTCTCTACTATCTTCGCACTTGAGGATGACGGATTTTGTTCAGAGCTCTTCTTTCGATTTTTGAAATGAGTGAATGACTGTCCATATGTAGGAACCGAAGTCTTAATGTCGGCCTCTTTCAAGATCTCATATCCTTTTAATGAAGTCGGCCTAGCATAGTAAATAACTTTTATGATTTTCGAATTATACATGTCGGCCAAAGCATAAGACACAAAATAATAAAAGGTAAATTGAATAGCCATCGGCTATATTCAATTTAAGACTTTCTCAAAGAAAGAGAGCTGGAAGGATCAACTGACGCTGTTATAACATTAACAACTTGGACTTTATCTGAAATGACTTTCACGACAATGTTCTTACTGAAATATTCCTTATCCAAATAAGAATTAAAGTGATTTCACACAAGTAGGTCATTTTCATTCCAACAGGCTCTGCAGTATAGGCAAGACTTCCCCATTTTATCAAACATTGATTTAGTTTTATTGCCCTTTTTAATGTGAACTGAGCAGCACCTCGACAATCAACCATGCTGGACAACTCTCCCTTACAACAAATATATTTGAGATTTCTTCTGAAAGGTTTGGGGAAAGGATTATGAAAAATGCTTTGATTCAAAGCTTTTGATCGTTGGAGGTTTTGCTACATCTTTTTTCTCTTGCAATAGAGGACTGATCCAATCTGGTTCATCAATTAGAAAAGGGTCAACCAGAATCTATCATCTGGTTGAACTCTTCTTTAGGTCCTGCATTGGGGTTCATTTGATAAGATATCTTTCCAATTGGATTAGCATAAAAGAAAGGAAAACAAAGACAGCAGAAAAAATCAGAAAATAGGGGGAGAAAGGTTTACTATGTTATTTTGCATTCAATCAGAAATTGAAATGGTTAAATACAGATTTGCAATTGGATTAGCTTCACTAGCTTATAAAACCAGTCCAAATCTTATTCATCTAAAATCATAGGGAATGGTATTGTTAATTTGTTACTATGACATTCCATTCTAATAACTCCATATTTGCAGTGGTATAGGCTTTGACATGAGAATTTGGATCTTTCCTAACATTGAATTAGGAAACTCGGTTGCAATCTAGGTAAATAGTATCCTACACATGAGGGGCTAAAGGCTTGTTCAAATATTCAAATTATATCCCATTGGCAAGAATGCCATGATCATGCAAAGGCAGTCTTAGAAGAGGAGTTTTTGAAACTCATTCCCATACATGAAACATTGGTCGAGCAAATGTAGCAGTAGGAAGGAAGGTGATGTAGTATGCACCTCTGGTTTGTTTTTGAAAACTTCTGTTTGCTGGTTTACTTGTTCATTGATGTATTTTGTGTTTGTTTTCAATGCATTGCGAGAGTAAATAGCAAGGAAAGTAGATTGCAACGAATAGGAAACACTAGCAACTAAAGCTTTTCAATAGATAATGAAACCAACATCAGAAATATTCATTTTCTATTCATTATCAGATTATTACAATGAAATACCAGACTGGAAAGAACCTGTTACAGCAGCAATAAGGCTCCAGAAGAAGCAATGAAACAACACTAGCTTTGGCCTTCAACACTCTCTATTCTCCAACGCCCAGGCCTCTTTTTTCTAGTGCCAAAACCCCAAACCCAAGCTCCACACGTGCTGGTCAAGCAACAGGGTTTTCTCCTTGCAAAGGGCGTCCCTCCTGGAAGAATCGATCTGCTCTTAAAATTCAAAGACTCAACCAAAAATTATGTTCTTGTGCTTGAATCGATTGGCAAGAGATGACTCTTCTAATGCTTGAATACCCATTTTGATTCAACAGACCATTTGAAAGCAATAAGCATAAACATGGTTTCTGAACTAGGAAAACAATGTCCAGAAAATGCAACTAAACACACCAAAATTTTCACCAAACACACCAAAACTAAATACTAAGCAATGCACACCAAAAACCATCAAAAATACTGATAAATCCTCATCATTTCCATCACCAAAAACCAAACTCTTGAAGCTCATGTGATCTCAGTTGATAATAAACACCAATATCTGATTAGGGTGGATATTTCACCACTGAAACCAGCCCATACGATGGAGGGTTCTCGACCTCTCTATGCAGCCCAAGCAACCTGGAATGAAACTGGCAACATTTCTCTATGTCGTCAAAGCAAAGATGATAAAATGAGAGCCAAACTCCAAAATATAAAACTAGGGCGATGGACTTCAAAAAGCTCTTAATTCCAACATAAAACCCAACGCCTTTCTCCTCATGGAATTATTTAACATTTAAAAATGTCTTTTTTCCCCTCTCCTTAGGCGTCCACTTCAAGGAGGCAATAAAATATTAATGAAGCTTTTAAAAACAACTTGAAGTCGTTTCACTAGGCACAAGGTACATTTTTAATGACCACTTTTACCCTCAACTTAATTTTATAATATAACTTTATAAAATGACTTAAGTGGTCGAATAAAGCAAATATTAAAACTGCAACCTATGGCTCTCCAACAATAAACTGATAAATAATATTGCTGCGTGTACACTGGCCTGGACTAACTCTCCCAGAAGATGACTTACTATAAATAGCACTGCTAAAAATAGTAAGTAGCATCACAAAGGCTCAAACTGGAGAAATGCTGATATGCGCCGGAAATACAAATATGCGTTGGAAACCCCACACTGAACTCCAAAGCTGGCAACCGAGTCCCCTAACCACATCAACTAGCCTATGGGAACTCCGGAATAGGCTAATTGAATCACTGCATTGCTCAAGAGCGAGAAGGGGACATTATAGTCTGCCCTTCCCAAGATTGCTTGCCCTCAAGCAATCGTAACTCAGGATGCTGCAATATCTGCTCCCTCTCCCAAGTAGCATCCTCCACTGACAAATTCTTCCATTTAATCAAATACTCCTTGACCACCCTTCTGCGCAGTGTACGCTCTCTGACTTCCAATATAGCCTCAGGAATCAATATCAACTTGCCTTCCTCATCCAAAGGAGGCAACTCTGTAGAAGGAACCACATTTCGACCAAGTGCTTTCTTAAGGCGAGAGACATGAAAAACATTATGCACTTTACTGTCCTTGGGTAGCTCCAACTCATAGGCTACCTCTCCAATCCTCTTGATAACTCTGTGTTACGACCCAATTCGGCGTAAATTAAAAACTTTCCAATTCTCACTAAAAACATGTAAAAGTAACATCTAATAAAGATAATACAATAAAATTTCTTCCTTTCTTTATTGATAAACATGTACAAGTTACAATATGTTTCCACATGAATTTCATTTTCATTGCAAATATAAATCAGAGTTAAAAGTAATACAGTTACATACATAGCTCGTAAGCTTTTGCACAAATAGAAGTAAGAAGGTCCAGGAGTCCGTCCTTTCAAATCTTGGTACATCGGCCGCTCTGTGGAGGAGAGAACATCACTCAGCTCCAACACGGACTTATAATGCGGTCCCCCCGATCATTTTGCAAATGCCCCCTCCCGAAGAAGAGATTGGTAGGGTATCCTTTAACGATTACCAACGAGGCATAGTGTTGGTCCTACTCAACTAGAACCTTGCTATTTCACAATCTCGATCTAGTACTCGGATCACAATGAACTGACAGTGTAGTCTCAACTATCTCACATCTAGGTGGATGTTGTACCTTTCACTACTTTGGCCAAAGTATTCTCATTCAGTTCGAATGAAGGTCATCTATCATAAACACTACTCAGGGCCGATTTGACTTAAGGCTTCCTTACTCTACGCATAGGTTTGTCCTTCAATGGGTGAATCCGTCATCCCAGACATCCTACAATCATACGAACCTACTAGAAATGAAAACAGTATTCAAGAGTCTTGTATCAATTCCTCCTAACTAGGAATTCTTTATCCTAGGAGTACTTAACTTGTCTCAGTTATCCTAATAACTTAAGCTAAAAGACTTCACTTGATTCTGCCATCATCTCGATCCTAGTAGATAATAAGTACATCTACGTATTCTCCGTATATAGAGATCATACACATCACGCAATACCCATTTAAAATGCAAGTAAATCCTTCCCTTTTACCTTTTTCTATTATTTCTCCTTAATGCAAGATAAATAATCTAATCCTTTAAACTCTTAACCCAAATAATCCCTTTTTCACAATTTATCATAATCATTGAATTCTTTACACATTTTCTCCTTTAATGCACTGCTTTATTCGTCGAATTGGTTCTTTCCTATTAAGCTAATTGAAAACAATGAACACAAGACGCAAAATATAAACAACACTTTAACAAAAGTTGTATAATAGGAAGACTCTTGCCTGATTTTAAAGCTCCAACACAGCTCTCCCCGAGTCTTCTTCAGCAACTTCCAGATTTCCAAATTAAATGGCTATTAAAACAATCCTCACAATTTTTACTCCTCTAATTAAAGATTAATTCGTCTATGGCTTCACTCCACTCAAATCTTAAAAAGAAAACTTAACACAGTAATTAAACTGGTAAAAGCTCACTGAACTTATTTCACTCAGCATACAGGAAATGCAGCAAATAGAGAATACACAGCAACTTAAATGAATTGAAATGGGAGCTCTCAAAATGTTGTGAAACTTGTTTTTAGCAAGAGGTGAGTTGAGAAGAGTGAAAGGGCGTCTTTATATAGGCCCGAATTGCAACTGTTTTCCCTTTTTGAAGGCATGTAAATTGACAACAAGTGCCTAGAAACAGTCAAAAGGACATTTGGCGGATTCCTTAGCCCTAAGTCATCAATTTGCAGGTGATTCGACCTTCTTAGAGCCAGCAAAAGAAGAATAAGTCAATTTATATGGCAGATTTTTGACAGCACAAGGCGTTTTCCAGAATTTAGGTAAATTTGAAATAAATGTTTTGAAAGATACATACTGGTAAGGGTCGAGCCTGATACATACTTCCACGTGCGCCATTTTTGATGCCCTAAAAATAGCGTTGGCCATTATTCATCGATTCATTCTCTGGCTGTGCGTTTCAAACGCGTTTATTTCCTGTGCGTGGCTTTTCACGCGATTTTTCCTGATTAAAACGTTTCTTTCATTTCCACGGGATTGACTCTTTTTAAAAACGTATTTTTCCTCACAAATGTTTCGATTTAACTCAATGAAGAATTTTTATGTTTGAAATACTCAAAATTTCGATTTCCATAGTTCAAAAACAAAATATTAATTTTGACTCCAAGTCATGTATCGATTTCATATTTTAAATCAAAAACCAAATATTTCTAAATTCATTAATAAAGTTTTAATTAAAGACTTTTACTATGCAAAGTAAAATAAATCGTTTTATAATTTTACCAAGGTGTTAAATTCAATTCCAGAATTACCCAAGGTAGTATTTAATTTCTCCAAATTACTCCTAGTAATATATTTTTATATTTATTTACTCTTAGTAAAATATAATCTCATTATATATATTTTATTATATAAATATTATTATAGTTCTTTTAAATATTAAATATATAAATATTTAAATACGCAAGTATTTAATATACATTTATATTTTAATACAACTATAATAATATTATATATAATTTTTATTATATAACTACTTATATATAAATATATTTATATTTAACAAATATAAATATGTATACATATATATATTTATTGCCAAATATATATTTTGCCAGTTGGTCCACATACTTTCAATATATATACTCGTATATATCTCAGTATACTGTAAACATGTATATACACACTTACTTAACCTATTCGCTTAGACCCATTCACGTTATGAACATAATACTGTAAGTCTGATAAACAAACAATCATCTCTCAAGCACAAAGAAGTAAACTAGACTCCTAAAGCCTATGGATGACTTACCGTTATCTCGACAAATAGACTTGGCTTTCTCAATCTATAGAACGTGTGTGTATGCTCATTTGGTACTCGTTACTGCTTACCCGACCAAGTTCCTCCCCGAATGATGTCTCTCCTCTGTCCGGAGGAACAGTCTTCGTACCTGCACATCACGACATGACACCGGCAATCATATGCTCATAACAAGGTAAAAACATCTCACAAGTTAGATTAACATTATTCCATAACTGTATGCAACATTTAATCAAAACTAAATCATTTAGAAGTAACAAGCAAATGAAACCATCATTTAAACATGACTCATTCATTAAATAACGAGATCATTCATGTTTTATTCATCATCAAGATTCAAACATTACATTCAATTGCCCTATACAATAGTAGCTATAATATCGGGATGTAACACTCTGAAAGGTCCATAAAACAGAGGCTGAAGCTTTTCTGACCCACTCTTCTTGAAAGTGGACTGTCTGTAGGGTTGCAACTGCAAGTAAACCATGTTTCCAACCTCAAAAACACGCTCAACGAGGTGCTGATCAACATACAACTTTTGCTGATTCTGAGCATGCTGTATATTCTCTCTCAGAGACCTCATGATGTCCTGACTCTCCTAAAGATCCCTGGATCTAGGCACTCTGCAATCTCGAAAAAGTAAATCAATAAAGCTGGGAGTTTCGTAACCATATAATGCCATGAATGGAGACATCCGAATAGACATATGGAAAGTGGAATTATAGCAGTACTCTCCTAGATGCAACCACTTAACCCACGCCTTCTGCTGCAACCACTTAACCCACACCTTCTGCTGCCTTGAAACATAGTTGCATAGGTAACCTTCCACCCATTTGTTCAACACCTTAGTTTTCCCATCAGTCTGAGGATGGTAGCTAGTGCTAGGGGTCAGCTCCGTACCACATAATTTGAATAACTCCTGCCAAAACGAGCTCATAAACTTGCTGTCTCTATCACTGACAATAGTATTGGGTGTCCGTGAAGCCTGAATACCTCTTCGAAATAAATCTGGCACTTGCACTGTTGATATAGCAATAAAGTGAGTAAATTTTGTCAATCTATCAACAACCACATATATACTGTCCTTCCCTTGTACCTTAGGAAACCTTGTGATGAAATCCATTGATATGCTTTCCCACTTCTGAGTAGGAATGGGAAGGGGCTGCAACAAACCAGCAGGATAAGTATGCTCATTTTTATTCTGTTGGCATACTTGGCACTCACGAATATACTTTAAAATGTCATCCTTCATTCCCTTCCATGAGAATCACTTATGGATCTGCTTGTAAGTCTTCTAATATCCTGGATGACCAGCCATCAGAGTGTCATGTAAAACCTTAAAAATGTGCTCTCTCACCTTAGAATCAGGAGCCAACCATATTCTATCCTTGTAATATATGAGACCTTCCTTCACCTGGTATCTATCATCCTGTAAAGACGCATCTAGAATGTTGTTTGCAAGTGCATTCTTAGCATAATTAGTCTCTATCTTTTCCTTCCAATCTATTGCTATGACTGAAATAGAACTCAAATGTGGTCTCCTGAACAAAGCATCAACCACTACATTCCTTTTCCTTTTGACATATTCAATGTCAAAGTCATACCCCTGAAGTTTGCTTACCCATTTTTGCTGCTCTCATTGAGATCCTTCTGATTTAGAAAATACTTAAGGCTGTTATGATCTATCTTCAATACAAATCTGCCCCCTACAAGGTATTGCCTGAACTTGGCAAAAATGTGCATGATTGCCAACATCTCCTTGTCATAAATGGAGTAAGCTCTCTCACCCCCTCTCAACTTCCTGCTCTCAAAAGCTATAGGATGTTTATTTTGCATGAGAACTACACCTATGCCTTCACCCGAGGCATCACACTCAAGCTCAAAAGGCTTGTAGAAATTTGGAATGGCCAAGACTGGGCACGTGCTCATATCAACTGCTTAAATTTATCAAATGATTGCTGCGTTGATTCAGACCATACAAATGCCCCCTTTTTGGTTAAATCTGTGAGTGGGGCAGCCAATTGTGAGAATCCCTTGATAAACCTTCTATAGAAACCACAAAGCCCAAAGAATCCCTTCAACTGTGTGAGGTTTGTAGGTGGAGGCCAATCAAGAATAGCCTTGATCTTTTCAGGATCAACAGTAACTCCCTTTGAGCTGATAATGTGCCCAAGATACAACAATTCTGTCATGCCAAATTCACACACTCCTTGGCAAAAAAGGATTCACTTTCCAAAATAACCAATACCTCATCCAAATATCTCAAGTGCTCCTCCCATAATTTGCTGTAAATAAGAATGTCATAAAAAAATGTCAAAACAAACTTATGCAACTGCTGTTTGAAGACTCTGTTCATGCAAGATTGGAATATAGTAGGGGCGTTAGTCAATTTGAAGGGCACAACTAAGAACTCAAAATGTGTCCATAATGGCACCTGAAAGCTGTTTTCTCAATGTCCTCTCTAACTCTGATTTGATGATATCCAAACCTCAAGTCTATCTTAGAAAAATAGATTGCTCCATGTAGCTCATCAATGAGCTCATCAATCCGTGGGATGGGATATCTATTTTTAATTGTCTTCTTATTGAGTGCCCTGTAATCTATGCACATGCGCATAGTCCCATTCTTCTTCTTCACTAACACTATTGAAGAAGCAAATGGACTCTTGCTCAATCTGATATGCCCCATATCCAAAAGCTCCTTAATTGCTTTTTCTATCTCATCCTTATGTCTCTTTGGGTGCCTGTATGGTGTAGTGATTACTGCGTTGGTGCCCTCCTCTAGCTCAATGATGTGCTCTATACCCCTGTGAGGTGGCCTCCCAGGAGGTTGTTAGGGTTAGAAAGGTAGATATCCAACAATTAAATGCAGATTTAATTAATAAACAAAGAAACGAAAACACACATAGAATAAATTATAACACAGAGAATTTAACGTGGTTCACCCAATCTGGGCTACATCCACCAAACCGCAACCATCCAATGATTTTATTATCTATTACAAAAACCTATTACAATCTTGCGAATAATCACGTTTTTCATCATATTGTAACCCCAATCCGAACCCCTTTTTAACAAGCTTAGAAGCTTCCAGATTAGGGTTCTACAAAGTCGGTTTTTCTTTTTTCCGTTGATTTTTCCTTTTTCGGTGATGACGCGAAAAAGTAGGAGGAAAATTTTTCTCTAGGGCTGCCGCCCCCGAACCCCTACTCAGGGCCCAGCCCGGCCCTGGACCTCGGCAAGGATACATGCCAGGGTGTACAGTATAGCATGATCAGTCACCACATAGCAACACTCTCCCACTTGGAGACTGATCTCCACACCAACACAATCTCCCACTTGGACAACTGTTGCACTTACAGCTCCCACTGGAAATAAGTACCTTGGACCTCATACTTGAATTCAACCTTGAAGGCCAACCGAAACTGAAGAGGAGCTCAGCTTCTCCCTTGTCACCACCTTCGTAAACATATCCGCTGGATTGGCATCTGTATGTATCTTGTCCAACTTGACCTGTCCATCCTCCAACACCGACCGAATGAAATGATATCTCAACTATATGTATTTTGTTTTAGAATGCAAGGCATAATTCTTTGCAAGATGTATAGCACTCTGGTTGTTTGTAAACAAGTAATTTCCAGCCTGTTGTTTGCCCAACCTATCCATGAAAAGTTGCAGCGATATCATCTCCTTTGCCGCCTTTGTTGCAGCAACATACTCTGCCTCTGTGGTGGATAAAACAACCACCTTTTGCAATCGAGAAATCCAACTCACTGCTGTCCCACCAACTGTAAATACATAATCTATGGTACTTTGCCTGGTATCTATATTCCTTGCCAAATCTGAGTCAACATAGCCTTTTAAATCAGTATTAGAGCCCCCTCATTTGTATTCAGTAAAGATTAAATTAGCTCAGAGATAGGAAGATAGAGAGACAACTTAGAGATAGCTTAGTATAGATTGATAGTGTGGTTTGAAGAAGGAAAGTTTTTTCTTTGAAAGCTTTGTAAGAAATTGTTGTGAACACTCTCATAATAAAAAGAGTTTTCATTGATGATGATCTCGTCTTTTGTTGTGAGTAGCTAGCAAGGTTTCTTCGTCCTTTTGATTCGAGTAGTAGCTTAACGTAGACTAAATTTCATTTCATGCAAGTAGATAGTAATAATGGAATGTGGTGTTTGATCTAAGCAAGCTTCGCTTATCCATACCACTAGCGGGCTCACTGACGGTGTGTTCGCCTTGTGTGGTCAACTGGAAACGTTGTGGACCTAACTTCAATCCCAGTTTGAATGATGGTATGCGTCGTTGTGATGGTATCTTCATGTCAAGTGGTGGTTTGAATATCTTTAGTCACCTCCCTTGAAGGTTGCACCGACTCCGTGGATGCTGTCCAAGGCGAGGCAAAGCGAAGTCCGGTTGAAGTTTGCTGAAGTTGAGCTCCATATCCCGCACTTAGGATAGAATTTAGGCTTTCTAAACCATGCACCCATTTAAATTCAGTACTTTCTGGTTGGTTTAGGAAAAAAAATCTTTATAGATAAAACCTTTCGAGCATTCAAATTCCTTTCTCCGTTGTTGAACAATTTTGTAAGTCCCCTTGAAATACCAGCAAATCACATCGAGCCAACTGAGACTATCCATTGCATAAAAGAACCTTGGAGTTGAACGCATGAACTTTCTTGCAATCTTAGCATGCGGAATACTTTGATCAAGAGAGGATAGAGTATCTGTTGGAAACTTTATTCTGTGTTGGTGCGGTCACGAAAAACACATCAATAGGATTTATGTTAAGAAATCTCTTACAAGTTCGGGACTTAGATGGATTTATCATTAAAGGCTTCTTCGGTTGGGACTTTCAGTTTGGATCTCAAAAAAAAAAGGCAAAAAGGATAAGGGTTTAGAGGATCTAATCTACGCCTAGGAATTCAAGAGACAGTAAAGATCAGGTGAAACGAGTAACCACGCTTTGTTTTGCCTCCCTGGGACAACTACACAAAGTGGGTGCAATCTTCAAAGGGTGTGATTATAATTTTCATGCCTCGAATATGTAATGTCCTCACTTTCACACTGACAGTTGGAGTTGTGTGCTAGCTCATTCACCATTCCCGTGAGCTAGTCATTTTGGTGAGGGAATGTATTTTTTGGCCAAAAGTACAAAATCAAAAGGGTAATATTAAATACATTAATGAGTTATAAAGTGACTTAAGTGAAAATTAAAATATTAGGGTCACATCAAGGTGTCATATCAAGGAGTCATATCAAGGGATCACATCAAGATGTCACATCAAGGAGTCATATCAAAGGGTCACATCAAGGTGTCACATCAAGGAGTCATATCAAGGGATCACATCAAGATGTCACATCAAGGAGTCATATCAAAGGGTCACATCAAGGTGTCACATCAAGGGATCACATCAAGGAGTCATATCAAAGGGTCACATCAAGGAGTCACATTGACAAGAAAAGTGAGTGGGCTTCCCTTGAAAAAAGTATAAATAGAAGCTTGGGCTTGGATTTTATCATCTTATGTTGGTATTATCTTTGCATATTGAGAATTTTCTCTTGGCTGGAACTAAGTTACAGCTTGATCAAGGTGATGCTCCCTTGGTTAGTAGGGTTTGGTGATGGTCCCATTCCCAAATTGAGAGGTGGATGCAATCAGTATTCATCATAGAGCTACATTGAGGTATTTTGGAGAGTTTTGTGTGAAGAAAGGAGGTCTGCAATTTTGTTTCAGTTTGCAGGTCTGCCATGAAAGGAAGTGCATTTTGATTCATAGCTCTTCATTGAAGGATCAAATTTTTGTGGGTACTTGAGGGATCAATTTCTAGTGCCTTGGCAATCATTTTTGGAGCAGATTGGAGAAGTTTGCAGCTGGTAATTATTTTATATTTTCATCTTCTTCAGGCAGCAGGGGTGGCCCTCTTAGGTAGGTGATTTTGCTCAAGAAGGCTCCAAAAATTCTAAAATAAATTGCAAAGGGGGCGCCTTGGTTGGTGGAAGATAGTTGCAAAGTTTGGTGGCCAAATTCCCAGCAATTAAGGAAATTCAAATATTTTGTGGTGGCTGCTATTTCATACCAAGTTCTTCCAAAATTTTGTTTCAGTTATTTAGTTGCATTTTAGTCATTGAAATTTGCATATTTGTAAGCCAAGAGTCTTGGCATTATCATTGCATTTCATTGGCACAAGATAATAGCATTATTTCCAGCTTGTAGACTTTATTATCTTTGCAATATATTGACAGGAGACATAAGGAGTTTGCTGCCATCTATTTGACAAAATGTCTCTTAATGTAATTGCATTATTCTCAAGTTAGTTTTCATGCAAAGTATTTGTCTTAATGACCTTCATGTATGTATGCACTCACTGGGGTTAGTTTGCATGCCAAATGTTTGTCAAAATGTACCTTGGTTGTAGGTATGCCTTTCATATCAACAATTCATCTATATGCATTTGAAAATACAAAAAAAAGTTTGGATTTCATACTAGTTATTTGTTTACTTGCATTGGCAACAATTCCAAGCATTCTAAACATCTTCTACATCAAAACAATCAAAGCAAACAAACTGAAACAACAAAACCAGCAAGCTGGAAGTTACCAACGAAGTGTTTGACAGAATTCCTAAGGCACAAAATCAGAAATTTTGGATCAGATTTGCTAAGGGCCATTACAGAATAAGACCGAAATTAAGCATCCACAATCACAAGCTCAGGCTAACTTTACGCATCGAATGAAAATCATCCATCCGAAGAAAGTATGAGCAATATTTCGCCATTAATCTATACGATCAAATCTTGCATTCACTTAACAACATTCAAAGCAGATTCTATTCTAATTGTAATCTAATTATAATATATTCTAATCTATGGTTGAAGAAGTTATGCAACCTTGCACACTACTTGACAATAAAATTGATTCAAAGAAGATCATGCATAAGAGCTTTTATTATCGAAAATAGCATAGCACAACAATTTCATATACTGTCTCCACACAAATGAAAATGAGAGATCACAAGTTTATATAGAGTTTTCAAAATCAAATGAAAGGCCAAGATTAAAACAACATCAACGGCCAAGATTAATACAACTCAACCCTAATTAGGGTTTCCCGAAATAACATTAGTAAACAACCAGTAAACAAGCAGTGAGGTGGCAGTTGGAGCTATCTTCAAGGGAAAGCGTTCCTATCCTCCTAAGCAACGTTGTGCTCAACGAATCTGGACACGATTGTGGCGACTTCCTCCATTGTGATTGGTGGCAACATGCTTATCCTGAATTCAAGCCCGTCCAAATCCTCAACACATCTGGCGAAGGTGTTTTCCCAATCCGTTTCCTGTTTCATGAAATCATCTCGGATGGACAAGAGGTTCGCCACTTTTGTGAAATCTTGCCTTAGAATTGGTCCTGTAGTAGAGAAGAAGACTTCCTGAACCTTATGTTGTAATCTTTCTAGCTGCATGTCGTTCTCTTGGACAATCTATTTGTCAAACACGTCCGCAACTATACGATAAATCTTCCTCTGGATTTCTTTGACCTGTTTCTCAATTCTGAGCCCATCAGCCTTTGCCTTCTCCAAAACCTCGCTCCGCATTGTTAATGCCCAAAACCAATGATGAAAGTCATAAGCAGCTCCCACAACAATCACCTTTCCCTCGACCAATTCCTCCTTTGGGACGCCCTTCAGTACTCTGAGGCATGGAATGAGCCTCTCCTAAATGTCCGGGAGGTTGTCCCAAATTCCCGCCATGACGGCCAGTCTAGAAAGGAATGAGGAAGTCTGCCTGTAAGCAAGCGTCAATCTCTCCATGAACAAAGTCGCTTCCGTGCCCTTGCTTGTCATCCATTCTTGGGCCTCCTTGGCCGTGACCATCCCTTCTTCCACATCCTTGGCCATCTCCTGTGAGGAATTGAAAAGAGGAGCTATTGCATCACCTTGATTGAGTGGTTGGGTCAGATGCCGAATATACTCCTTCAGGCGCTCAACCTCCCTTTTGTACTCTTTCTTTTTCGCCACTTCCTTTTCCAATCTCGCCTTGATAGTTGAGACGGAGTTATCCAGTTCTTTTACCTCCTGGTCTTTTGTCCGGGAGGCCCTTCAGTACTCTGAGGCATGGAATGAGCCTCTCCTGAATGTCCAGGAGGTTGTCCCAAATTTCCGCCATAACGGCCAGTCTAGAAAGGAATGAGGAAGTCTGCTTGTAAGCAAGCGTCAATCTCTCCATGAACAAAGTCGCTTCCATGCCCTTGCTTGTCATCCATTCCTGGGCCTCCTTCGCCGTGACCATCCCTTCTTCCACATCCTTGGCCATCTCTTGTGAGGAATTGAAAAGAGGAGGAGCTACTGCATCACCCTGATTGAGTGGTTGGGTCAGATGCCGAATATACTCCTTCAGGCGCTCTACCTCCCTTTTGTACTCTTTCTTTTTCGCCACTTCCTTTTCCAATCTCGCCTTGATAGTTGAGACGGAGTTATCCAGTTCTTTTACCTCCTGGCCTTTTGTTGTTGGGCTGAGGTCTATAGTGGTAATGGCGTATTCCTGGGGAGTGATTTCATCTTGTGCTTTGTCAACTGTTGGTACTGCGATTTGTATGGAACGGCTGCTGGCTTCGTCCCTTTGAATTGTGGAAAATTTCTTGGTAGGTTTCTTCATAGCAACTTGTTCCAACCTCACCAAGAAATTCACAGTATCATTCTCTTCTTGGATCTCAACTGGTGCCTGAATTTTCATCCTCTCCTTCAGCCAATCAGGAATGGTAGGCTGTTCAATACTGTCCTCCTCCTGAACATTTTCTGCACTTGGTACGTCCAAAACTTTTTTTAGAGCAGAAATCATCCCCTCTTGGAATTCATCATTTTGGACATCCATTTCCTCTTCTGAACCCAGTACTTCTGTGCTCGTAGGAGATGAGGGCTCATTGTCATCCAACTAGATCAGCTAATTGTTCTTTTCCTAAACTGTAGAAGGTCTCATCATCTCAGCCAAGGATTCGTTTGCAGTAGCTACTAGCTCATCAATGTTTCTAGACGCCGTAGAACGAGATGGCTCCATCCTCTGTCTCTTTTGGGCAGGTTCTATATTTGCAACTACTTCTTTCCTCTTCTCAGCAATCTCAACCAAATCATCATTGTGGGATGCGCCGGCATTGGAGGAGTATGACTCTTTCTTGCCTCAACTCCTGGACTTGCTAGTTGACCCACCATTGAGAATACTTAATCACTGGCCTCATCAATGTAGCCAAATCTGAATGTTCGGGCTTCGACCACTTCATGGAAGGAAGAGGCAAGCTCTCATCGAAGCACGATTGGACATATTTTTCGTCATCTTGCAACTGATCGGGCACCCGGCAAAGCTTGGTTGCTCTCATTAAATCCACCAACACTCTAGACCATAATCTTCTCTTGACTTCATATTCATCAGCAGCATTCGCCCAAAAGTCCTTCATGTCTACTCTGTGTTTATATCTTTTCCCATCCACGGTCTGAATGTGATGATGAGGGTCAAAATTGGCCCTAGACCGATAAGTTGTGAAGGGGTACCATTGAATTTCTAGCCTTGCGCTTTCGGCTGTTTGTGCCGACGGACATGACTCCAACATATTCCCAATAAAGAATGGGAAAGTAATAGCCGCCTTCTGTTTTGGCCTCTGGATGCTCTGATAGGTCTCTAGCTGTCTCAGGACTTCTAGCAAAACCATCCAATTAGTAGGATAAATAGGAAGCCTATAAGGATTTCCAGTGAATCCCTAGATCCTTATATACGTAAACTTGGGAAACTGGATAAACCAGGATCCATATCTATTGATCAAGCTCTTGGCTTCGTGACTCAGCCTCTGGTGCGTTCCTCCTTGAAGTATTCTGGTTATGTACATGAGGAAGGCATCATGTGCCCGCCTAAAATGAGACTTCTCCTTGAGTTGAAGCTGCAGGTAGCAGTCATAAGACTTGAGCTCGTTCTCACCATTTCCTACTTTGCCTTTGCATATAAGTCCTGAGTATTTGTATGTTCTGGCCAACAAATAAACGACATACAAGCTCATGTGGAAAGACTTTGTCTTCTCCAGATTGGCCAACTACTCGCGGAGATTGTCACTAATCATTCGAGCCTAGTTGAACATCTTCACGCCGGAGGCGATTTCATCGATAAAATAATACATCCATGTCTCAAAATATGTGCCTTGTGGATTGCCAACTATCCTGTTCAACATCAGAATGATATCCCCATAATCCTCCTTAAAATCTGTCCGACATAGCTTCTTAGGCATCTTCTTCGTGGATGGTCTAGGCTTCTCCAGCCATGACTTATTAATATTTGTGGCTCACAATTCAAACTAGCTATCATACAATCTCTTGGCGTCCTCCTTGGTCTTATAGACAGTCCGGTGGTGTGTTGGGATGCCAAATGCCTCCTAGATTGCCACTTCGCCAAGGTGAGATAGAATCCTTTCGTCAGGTGCCACAATCTGTCTCTCCTACGCATCATAATTAATGGCGCATTCTACCATCAACTCGGCACATTCTATTGCAGGCGGGAATCCGGTTGCTTGGAAAATTCCATTCCTCACCATCTCTCTGGCAATTGGTGTCGGTAATCCAGCATGTCCATATACTCTCTTGTTGAACTCCGCGAAGTCTACATGCCCAAGATCAGTGTCTGCAATATTTTTCCATTTAGAATTGATCTTCGACTATCGCTGCATTCCTTTACTGGCAAAATTCATCGACACCTTTTTTGATGATTCTCCTGGTGTGGTCATTAACCTGCAGTAAAAAAAAATTAACATTAATACAGAGACTTTAAATATAATTTATTTCCGTGCCTTTTATTCAAAATTTTTACTTTCAGCTTATTAAAAGATTAAATTTCTGTGAAAAAGCAAGTTGAAAGTAAATAAATTTGCTTGAGATTTGGCCAAAATGAAAAAGATAGAGGAAGAATTGATAAATTTAGCCAACCAAACTCCAAACCTCAGGAAAAAATCTTTTGGCTGCAAATCAGATTCAGATTTTGAGAAATTAACCAAAAAGCCAATGACAAAGTGCACCAACTTGCTGAGAAGTTCAACTTTCAGCCAAGAAATTCTTTACTTCTCCAAAAATTAATTCCTCAGCATGAAAATTACTCCTTCCACTGAGAAAATCGACCTTGCCTTCAGAAGAATAGACCTTGCCTTACTTTTCTTGCAACTTCGAGAAATTAACTTCTCTTCAACTGACTTTGTGAAAAATGAGTTGCTAAAACTCATTATAATGCTGAAGAATTCGATTTATTTTAGTAACTTCATCTTTTTCTCTTGATTTCGACTTGTTTTCTTCTCTTCAATCAGGCAAGTTTCCATTTTTTTTCGAAAAATCTCCATGGCAAGTTTATCCAGGCAAATCCTTTTGATTTTCCAAAAATTCGATTTTTTGCTAGATGTTTATCCTTTATTTTCAATAATTTGGAAAATATTAAATGTCCAATTAAATTAAATTCGATTTTTTTTTCCAAGTTTTAATTCATGGCGAATTTTAATTTTGCTCATGGATTTTCTCTTTTTCCGGCGTAATGACTTTTCTTCCAAGACATCTCTGGCAAATTTTATTTTTGTCCGAGGCATTTTACATTTCTAAGTGTCGGAAATAAATTATCCAAAGTGTTAAAATGTCAAATTTATTTCCAACCCATTCAATTTTGACCCATGGCTACTTTAATTTTTCCTTTGCTAAATATTTATTTTCCAAGTTATTTCACTTTTCGTCTAGCCAAGTTGGATTTTCTAGCCGTGTTGCCAATAAATATTATGCCAGATTCTTATTTTCCTCTGCCATGGCGAACTTCAAATTGTGTCGGGCATATTTTCTCATGCCAAAATCAAAATTTTTCTTCTTGCTTGGCTTTATTTTGCTAGGCAAAGTCGGACTTTACCATGTGTTTGGACGTCTTGATATTTCATGCCTTAGGATATTTCCATCATGCTTCCATTTTCCTTTTACACTTAGCCAAAAATCATGAAATTTCCCCCTCTAGGCATCCATACTTAGGCGAATTTTCAATTTTCCCTCTTCCTAGACCTCCAGACTTAGCCAAATTTTCATTTTCTCTTCTCTTAGGCCTCCATACTTAGGCGAATTTTGAATTTCCTTCCTCTTCCTAGGCTGGGAAGACTTTCTAACTCCTTTGCCAAGGTCTAGGCGGACTTCATCAATATCTTGCCATTTATCACTAAGGCTGGGGCGAACTTCATGTTGGCTTTGCCAATTGAGGGGCGAACTTGCAAATTTTTGTGCCATCTCCCATCTCCATGGCAAGGGCGGACTTCTTCCATGCTTTGCCATTTCATCACCAAGGCAAGGGCGGACTTGCCAAAAGTCTTGCCATTTTCTCATCATGTGGGGCGGACTTTCCAACCTCTATGCCATCCTCTCTAAGTGCAAGGGTGGACTTCAAGATGTCTTTGCCATTGCCTCATCCAAGGCATGGCGGACTTTGAAAACTTCCTGCCATTTGTCCATGGGCAAACTTCTTAGACTTAGGCGAATTTCTCCATGAATTGCATGCCTTTTCCTCTTGATTTTCTCAGATTTTCTTGATTTTTGCTTGATTTTTCAATGATTTTTTTGGCTGATTTTTGGTTCTAAAAATGGAAATATTGGCTCGTTTGACCAGGGTTGACTTTCTAAAAATAGAAAAAGCAAAATCCCTAAAAAATAGGGAACCTAGTTTGGTCCAAAAATGCCAAAAATGAAAAAGCGAAAAAGCAAAAAAGCAAATTCCCTAAAAAATAGGAAGTGTCAGAATTGGCCCAAAGCACAGGCGATCCTCGTCCCCCGGACCTTCTGAGCCCTTCCGTGACGTTAAGGTACTGATTCAAGCATCGATTCTCAACTTGGCTCGGAGGACCTCTCAAAAAGACTGACTTGAAACTCTCAAAATGATGACCTCATGAAACCGTTGCGTGAAGGCAAAACCCCAAAAAACTAGCAAACTACTGGGGGTCCCCATTTGCAATTGGGCGATGTGTGAAAAGGTCACAATAGGACCCTGGGATCTTACTTGGTTTTAATGTGGATTGGTCCGTTGTTTCTAAAGTTGTGATGGCATTGCTTGAGGACAAGCAATCTGTGGGAAGGGAGGACTATAGTGTCCCCTTTTTAGTCTTAAGCGTATCAATGACCGTTAGCCTGTTTCCGGAGTCCCATAGGTTAAATGGAGTTTAGGGGATTCCAAGGTTCTTGGAGCTTTCTTGCTAGCACTTTCAGGGTGTATTTGCAGAGGGTTGCCAGAGTTTTCTTCGTTTTTCTAGGTTTTTTTAAATCCTTGGTGGGTAGTAACTGCTATTTTTAGCACTTACTATTTTTTTATTAAGTTCAACTACATCTCAGTTTGGGCTAACTTGGCATTTGGACATACTATTTTTAGCAATTTGCTATTTTTAGTAAGTGCTATTTTGGGCACTTGGTCTTGGCAGCTATTTCGAGTAGGGTTTCCAATTTTGGCAGTTTTAGTTGGTGAGATCTAATATTTCTAGCATATTATTCATCCTCCATGACTTAAGTCTTCGAAAAGGGTAATATTATGATTTAAGTTATAAAGTTATTATTTGACCCCTTGTACCCCACGTCTAGACTAAACAACTTAAAGTTGTTTTAAAAAAGGGAAATTGTATTTCCTAAGTTGGACACCTAAATGGAGGGTTAAGTGAAAATAAAATAAAATATTATATTTTCTCAAAAAGGGGGCGTCCCATTTGGAGGGAAAAGGTATTTCGAAATTGGAGTCCTAACTTCTATATAAGGCCCATTGTGCTCTCATTTTCATTATGCAATCTTATGATAACGAAGTGCTGTTGGAGTGAGGATTGAATCCTTCAAGGGCTTTGGAGATGAAAACCTTCAAAGTTGTTTCCTGTTTCGAGGTTGAAAGATACTCCCTAGCTGGATGTGGGTGCGACTTCAGTGCATGAGTCACCATTGGAGCTTATTGGTGATGGATTTCAGTTTGCTTTCAGTTGTGGCTTCATTTGATGTTTTCTATTTATGTATTTGGTGCGATAGCTAATCTGGCAGAGTTTTTGGAGGGATTGGAGGAGATTTTTCAGAGTTACTTCTTGCTGGTCATGCCCTTTTCCACCTCCTAGGCCATACCATTTTGTGAACAACAGTGTGAAGCAATGAAGATCTGATTATGGGTATTGGACCTATCATCTTCTCTACCCTGGGCAACCCTATGAACCAATTTCCAGAATTTATGGTGGAGAACTGAATTTTCTAGAGGCAGATCGCCCCCTTCCAAGGCCGTACCATTGCTGATTGGTGACTGTGGGTATTTTGGGAGTTGTTAGTTCTTGTATGCAGCCTTTGGTTAACTCATTGGTGGCGCCTAGACCACTTATTTTCCATCGCAATCTGTTTGGTGAAGTCACTAGCTGATTTGGGAGGTGTTTCTTGGTATTTGTGCATTTTGGAAGCTTGCTGTTTGGGTGTATCAGACTGCTGCAGTAGTCACATCAGACCTGTTACACTTTCATTCTTCCATGTGTTGTGATGTCTAATTGCTCTTATGTTGCAGGGATGGTTCATTGACTCAGTATGCTATCATATTGGCTTGATTATCTCATATTTTGCTATAGAATCTTTGTATTGAGCACTCATTGTAACACCAAATTGGAAGTACCAATCAGCAATATGGCTCTTATTGAATTTGGTTGCTAACCCCACTGAATAAGTGGCACTCTCGTTGAATAAGTGGTTGAGATTTCTTTACATTTCATGTTATGCCCGCTGAATAAGTGGATGAGTTTCATTTACTTTCATGTTATGCCTGCTGAATGAGCGAAGGACCTTTCTTTGCCTGGGTTGGCTTGCCGCCGAGTGCTTTCTTGCATTGTTGTAATTCTCGCTGAATAAGTGAATGTTTCATTTCATGCTCTTGAGCAAAGTTGGAAAACTCGGACTCGACAACCAAAAAATAGGACTCGGCACAGACTCGGGAAAAAACTCGGCACGAACTCAGCAAAAAAAAAAACCATAGTTTTATAAAAAAAAAAGAGAAGAAATTAATGCATTTAGAGAACATAAGAGCCTAATTTGATTATCAAAAAAATTCAAAGATTACACATGTCATATGATCATTAAACACTCAATAATTGAAATTTCATCATTCATACTCATAGTTTCAAACTTTCAAATGTATAATAGCATCAAAAATTTATAAATGTTTACATATAATCATATGTCAAAAAGAGGAAAACATTAGCAACCAAATATAATCTATATCTTCCTCTTTCCCCTCCCAATGGTACTCAATTTTGAAGGCCTAGCCCTAGAATTAGTAGGTGCCTGTGCTATAGCATCCAAATGAGGAGATTGAGGAGTGGTTTCTTGATCTTCAAAAGTGTCTTCGTCCTTCGCCATGGCATCCAATCCTGCTGCTTCTTCTTCATCTAGTTCTGCTGCTGCTCTCTCCAATTTAGCAAGATCCTCATCAGTAAGGAAGACATCAACATCATCATTTTGTTCATCAATAGTCCATTCACCATATGGATCAATATCATCCAAGTCGATGGAATCATGTGAAACACCCTCCACCTTTCTAGTTCAAAGGCGAAGGTTGTACCGAACAAAAAATAGATCATTCAGGCGCTGCTGGGTCAACCTATTTCTCTTCTTTGTGTGAATGTTCTCAAATAAACTCCAATTACGCTCACACCCAGAAGCACTACATGGCTGCGACAAGATACAGATTGCTAGCTTTTGAAGATTTGGCGTGCGAGCACCATAGTTCTCCCACCATAAATCTACAAAAACACATTTAAATTATATAAGTAATAAGAAATAAGAATAAAGTAAAAAAGTATATTTAAGAATCAAGTTTCTAATTTCATCTTGTAGTATACTATTGAAAATTTGAACAATTTTTTTTACCAGGTTGTTTTCCTCTCCCTTCAATTGCTTGTTGTGAGGAAAAGAGTCTCTCCTCTGCACCCTTGTAGACCTTGAATAGATAAAAGAAAAAGTAAATCAAATATAGAAAATTTGTAGATAGTCAACATTGCAAATTCATAAATAAGATGTAACAAATCTCACCTCCAACTCATCAAGCGCCCTATCTCTCATCTCATGATCAGGCACCATCCTATCGATGCATGTGACAAGACTTGCCATGACCTCCTCATCTGCCTTAAATGTGTCTGAGAAGTAGAACTTCGGGTTCAAGAAGTTGGCAAAGGCATGTATCGGCTGGTGGAGTTGGTTTGTCCATCTCCAATCAATGATGCGCCAAATGATTTCATATTTCCTTTTGTTTCTGCCATAGAACATGAAATGGCCTCTTTGGCCCTATCCATGGCCTCATAGATGAAACCCAATGGCATGCCCTCTCCATCCACCATATGAAGAACCCTCACCAAAGGTTCTTTCACCTAAAAAAATGAAAACAAATGTTAAATTATAACAAAATTAACCCCTAAAAAAAAACAACAAATAGATTATCATGTCATCAAAAACTATGCTTACAATCCTCTCCCCTTTAGGTTTAGTGGAAAATGGGGACTCCCTCCAAGCATCAGACACAAACATTTGCTTGAGATGAGTAATGGCACCAAGAATGCTTTGCAATGTGAGGAAGTGGCTAGCAAATCGTGTCACTCCAAGTTGCACAAGGTCCTTGCCATTTGTGCATTTCCTCATCAAAGAAAGCACCTAAGTATGGTTGTAGATAAATTTTGTAACATTTTTTGAATCTTCAACCACACTTTTGACCCATCCAATCTTCCCAATGTCCTCTAGCAACAAGTCCAAGCAATGTGCAACATAGGGAGACCATGCAATTGTGGGATACCTCTCCATAAGTAGTCTACCTGCAGCTACATATGCAGTTGCGTTGTCTGTGATAATTTGGACAACATTATCAACACCAACCTCCTGGATCACCCCATCTAATAAATTGCAAAAAGTCTCAGCATTTTTGACTTCATTGGAGGCATCTATTGACTTTAGGAACACCAACCCACCATTAGAAGCCACTAAAAAGTTTAGGAGAGCCCTATATCGTCCATCTGTTCACCCATCAGATAAAATGCTGCAACCTTTTCTTTGCCAAAATTTCTTTTTCTCATCAACCACAAGCCGTTGGGGTCATAAACCCCTCACCTGCAACTGTAAGGGCATTCACCAAACCTTCCCAATATGGGCTGCTCGCCACATTGAAAGGTAAATTATTGTAGTACCAAAAGTTTGCTGCTGCCACCCTAGCTTCATGATGCTTTTCCTTATTCCAACCAGTGCCTTCAAGTGAAGGTTGTGCTCCTAGAACATTACATGGAATAAAGTAATTTGGTCTTGATGAAGGACCCTGACTAGCACTAGTAGTAGAAAAAGAAGCCTCAAGACTCTCACCAAAAGATGAATGTGGATGAAGGATGCTTGGACTTGGAGTACTATGAGGCATAGATGGTGTAGAAATTGATCCACTCGTCGTTGCTGCTAGTGCGTCCTTTGTTTTTGGTCTTTCATCTTTTTTCATCTCATAGTTAACAAGAAGGGGCCTTCATCTGTAATGTCTCCTTTTTCATGAGCATTGGTGTTTAGAGGAATTAGCTTATTCCTGATCCTTGTAGGCTAATGGGGCTTGATCAGAGGGTTGTTTGGCAGATATCCAGTTGATTGGTTGGCTCATTTTGTGACTTCATGAAGGTTTTTCTAGTATCATCATGGATATTTCTATTTATGGAAACCTTAATTTTATATTATAATGTTATATTGCACTTTAGGAGTTGATTAATATTTTGTATTATTATAAAGTGCAATAATAAAATAATATTATAATATTCCTTCTAGAAGGTGACTTGGGAAAGTTCTAGAAGGAGGCCGACCTCTTGAGGAAAAGAATAAATAGACATTGAGGGCTCATTTCCTATCATCCAGATTTGATGTTGTTGTTGTTGGCATTTCATCTTGTGGAGCCTAGGGTTTCTGCAGATTGTTCTTTATCATGGGAAATGAAAACTTCCTATTAATAGCAATTTTGAGGGTGTGAAATATCACTTGAATTATTACAGCTGGGAGAAAGTTACTTCAGACTTTAATTTGTGCTTCATTGGTTAAAACTTTGTAGCCTTTGGCCAAGTTTTTTATGATATCGATTGGGGTTTGCTTTGGAGACATTTTGCAGTTTATAGTCTTCAATGAATTTGCATTGAGGAGGTCGATTTGCATTCATTCAGTCATTTCCAGAATTTTGATATATTATTATAGTCATCTTAGTCTGCATATTAGTGCCACGATTTTGCATATATCTCCTTCATTTGGCATCGATCCTCCAAGAAGGTTGCAGCATTACATTCTATTGTGAATGGAGATGATGTTTCATGCATTTTGGAGGAGTTTTGCATTGTGCTAAGGGTCTTATTTCGAAGTTGCAATGGTCTGATATACTATAGCAAGGGTGCCATTGGTAAGACATTTTTGTTCATATCTCATCATCGAAGCCTCCTATGGTTCTGGGCATTGTTGCATTCTAATCCTTTGGTCCTACTAATCATTTCAAGTGCCAAGAGGTGGATTTTAATTGCTGCATTTATTTATCTAAAGTATTGCCAGGCAAGAGCAGGGGCGGCTAGGTGAAAGCATCGATTGGGCCTAAGAGGAGTTCATTTTGCTTGGAATTTGATTGCTACTTCATCTATCATCAAGGGCTTCAACATTCAATTAGGTTCCACTATTAGTAGTTCATAATTTTATTGCATATAGTGTAGTTTTCCATTTGCAGTAGTAGGTGCATAATTCTTTACGAGCATCATCATATTTTGTAATCAATGTAATTGCCAAGAGTCTTGGCCATATTTCATGAGCATTGTATTAGAAATTTCATTGCAATTAAGGAGATATAAGTTGCTGGTGTCATTTGAGCAATTCAATATCATTTGTATTCAGTTTGTTAAAATACCAGTTGGCTGTAGATGAGCAATTCTCATGTTTAGATCATGTATATGCATTGAAGATTGCCAAAATAAGTTGCACATTCATGCTAGGACATTGTTTAGACAAATTAAAATCATTTGCAAACATTCTCATTGTTGTTAAGTGAAGGAAAGTACCATTAAAGCAAACTGAAATGTTATATCAGTCATATGACCCTTGTATGCAAAGTGTTTGACAAAATTACCAAGGCCAAAAATCAGAAGTTTTCAATCAGATTTGAGCAGGGTCATTACATCATCTCTCTAATAATCTCAGGAGTCAACTTAGGGCATCCCTCCACATTTTTCCCAGGTATTCTTGCAAGGTGGTATTTTAATCTGTTTATTCCTCCTATCATCCATTTGTTGCATTCGGTACATGTCACCTCACCCTTTTTATTTCCTGGTATCCCATACTTCCATGCAGGGTCTTTTCTCGTTCCCCTTGGGTTTGAAGATGACATTGCTGTTTGAAGTTCAACATGAAAAAAAAAATCAGCAAGGGTTTGGTTAAAAATCAGCTACTAAATGAGATTCAAACATTTGCAAAAAAATAGAATGCAAAACCAAGCTAGAAATAGTAGGAATTAGGCTATTAAGGGAAATAGAAAAAAATTTGGCAGCATTCCCCCTTATTTTTCTTCATTTTTCTGATTTTTAATTGAAAAAAAATAAAAAATTGCTAAATCACTTACCTGGATCTATTATGATCTCCTTAGCTAGTCTTCTCGCCTTCTTCCAGGCTCACTTCAAGTTGCAGACTTGTATTTGCCAAAGTGTAGGAGTGAAATGAAGAAAAAAGTAAAAAAAAACATGTTTTGAAGGTTGTTTTGACGTCCCAGTCGTCCAGGAGAGTCCTTGCATAGGACGTGAGTCCGACCTCAGGACTCGCGCGAGTGCCAAGGTCGAACTCGGGTGTTCTGTGCAGGGACTCTCTTGGACTCGACTCCCGAGTCCGCGCCGAGTTGACTCGGCTAGCTTGTGGACTCCCGAGTGGGCCGAGTTCGCGGCGAGTCCAGTAGAGTCTTCCAACTTTGCTCTTGAGATTACATACTTACCCCATTGAAGAAGTGATTTACTTTAGAAGCACAAAATTGTAAACCTTACCACCGTATGCTCCCACCTTGCCCACATCAGGATTTGGGTGATCAAAAGGTAGAAGGTATTTGCTTTCAGTTGGTTTTGATTATCACTCATCCCATTGAACAAGTGGTTGTTTTCAGTTAATGCAATGTACACCTTACCACCATATGCTCTCACCTTGCCCACATCGAGATTTGGGTGATAAAAAAGTGGAGGGTTGCTTTATTTAGTTGATTATAATTGTTATATTTGCTAACGTTAACCAAGTTGCAAATTGAAAAAAAAAATTAAGGGTGGGTTATTACAAGAGAGGAATTGATCCACCTATGGCTTTGTCCACTTGATTAAGAGGAACATGCCTACCTCAAGACGAGTGGAGAAGCTAGTTGCAATTCTAGTGCCTTGAGATTTCAAGATTGATATATTGTTGAGTATTGACAACCTTTAGTGGCACATTGGGATGTTGATCCGGAGGTTGATAGGTAGATTGCTGAGGAGGAGGTGTAGCTGGGATTGGTTGGGCTTTCACTGAAAGACCCACAACTTTAGCCGTAGAGTGCTAAAAACAGCTTTTTTGATATTGATAGCCTAGATGCTTGTTGTACTTAGTAGTAGTATGACAATTTTTTACGTTGTATATCGAGAACTTTGAAATTTGAACAATGAAATTAGAAATTATCGCTGTTAGTATTAATTATTATGTCATTAGCTATGAATTTGAATCATGATATACTTAGTGCTGTTACACTACCATTGCTATTGTCACTGCTGTCATGATTAATTTTATCAATTTATTGTTGTTATACTGCTGTCATGACATATTTATTGCTGCTATACTGTTGTCATTGTTTTAATTTTGATGTCATGCCACTCAATATTAGTTAAAATTGTAGATATTTCTCTCTCTCTCTCTCTGTGTATATATATATTCTCTGTGTGTGTGTGTGTATGTCCCTGGACTGCCATCCCCGAAATGTGTCCCTTGCCAGCCCACTGTCCCTATCCCAAAGCACTGTGGATCATAGGAGTGTCAATACATGTTTTAAAAAGAAATTGCATAAAATTTTAACGACATATTGGCCCTTAAAGGTAGGCATAATCAAAATTAAACCATCTAAAGAATGGGAGTACCAAACACAATAAAAGAAAACTAACTGCCATCAGTATCTATATCTATTCATCTACAAAGTAGCTACCATCTAGTATTAAATATTGAAAATAATATCAATTTTCATTTAGCTGATTTAAGAAAAGTACGTGCTAACTTTGTCCTAGAAAATAAATGTTTGCCTACAGTTTGGATATTGATCTTCAATTAGCAGAGATACAGCATGTAAGGAACTATTTAATGCCGAGAGGAGTAGAGAGTCACAAGGGTTCAACTCAGCAGCAATCATGTCATCTTCAGTGATTACTTGAATACTTATCTCTATCCCTATAAAGGACAATTGTAAAAATGGTGTGGGTATCTGATTGGACACATGAATTAGAGCAATCATTTGTGCCATAAATGCTTTTGATCCTTAATGCCACTGGTTGTAAATGCCAGTTGTAAGGTTGAGTCAGCAGTTGAGCAAATACAGACTAAAAGTGTGCAATAGCAAGTCTTCTATTTTCTTTCTCACCATGGTTGATTTTCCTTGATGTTTCTGTCCACTCATCTGATTTCCTGAGTATATTGAATTTCTCTTGGTTATTCTTGAAAAGAGAGAGGCAAGAATCTCTATGTTACCCATTTTAAGGAGCAGATATAAGTTCCAATTTCAGGCCTTTGCCAACCTGTGATTACTTTTGAAAAGTGACATCATTCTACTGGAACAAATAAGCACCACCACTTTCACAAGTGGCAGGCTATGAAGTTTTAAATCAAAAATTTATGTTCTATCATTTCTCTGCAGCTTACTGTTCCCTAATCAAAGGATTAGATTGTAGTCAGAGAAATTCATCCATTGTGTTTCCTCAGCCATGTGCCTAGAGGAGAATTCAATTGTAATAAATGAGATGAAAAGTAGGTATCTTTAATAAATTTATTTTCACAAAAATCTGTTCTGATTGATTTTCCCATTTTATGTTAGAGCAAGTAGTAGTAGGATGCTCCATTAAGAAAATAACTTGATAAACATTTTGATGTGTTATAATATTATTGTTGTGTATATCTTCAATGTATTTCTCAGGTTTTTCGGAAGGACAACAGGCCAAGGATGACTCACAAAGAGCTCTTTCTCGGTGGAATAAGAAAAGTAGCTCACTGTAATGAACTTGCTATTGAACTTGGGCTTTCAGGTGAACAATTTTTTCTTTGAAATCATGGATGAATTTTAATAGTTGTTCAAAAATTCGAGCAAGATTAGGAATAAAGTGAGAGAAACAAGTTTAACAAATGATCATTTGAAAAATTTGTAACGGAGAGAAGCAATATCTGTATTCCTCAATGGATCTAATAGAAATTTCACTAACCTCTTCTTTTCCAGCAAATTAAAATAATAATTTGCTTAAATTTTGGACATGATATTAGAACTTTAAGTTTGAATTGGAGTTATTTTGCAAAACATTCTCTGGTTTCTGTTTAGTGTATTTGTTGACTTTTCCTTGTCTTACTCCAACAGAGGCAGATGCTAAGACGTTAATGATGCTTAGAGATGAGAAAGCATATGATACCTTGCATTGGGTGAGGATAATTTATTCTCTAAGATACTCTCTTTAATAGAAGCTTCATATGCCATGCTAGAGAATATCTTTCCCCTTTATGGATTTTCCTTATATCATTGCAAATGGCATTTTAAGTTTTTCATATGGTTTTTCCTTCATAATACTTTCATAAACATGAAGAAAACTCTCTGCACTTTGGCTTGTAATGTACTGAGGACATATATCTTTGTTTTGTTGTTTGTAATCCTTACTTCCTGTGTAGTCTTTACTGTGTGCTAAGTTTAAGTGCTGTTTAGACTTTTATAGTCATAGGCCTTCAAATCAGGCTTACAGGACTCCTGGAGTACTTGTTGAGTCCTCCAAGTTGTTGGAAATGTTGTCATTGATAATGAAAAATGTTGTCATTGATGTCAAAGAAGAAATCAGTTTGCTGATGTCAAGAAATTGTTAATGGAATTGAAAGTATGAAGGCCAAAGGCCACTAAATCGAACCATTCCACGGGCAGAATTTATCTTATCAATGGCAGCGATGACATTAGATTAAATTCTTTATTCTATGCTAGCCGGCTCTCCTTATGTTGGTGCCCCTCCTTCGGATTTGATAAATAAAATAAAATAAATATTTAAATCTTATTTGGGCTGACCCCCATTTTTGGTGCCCACTTTGAAATTAAAGTAAAATTATTTTTACGTTATTTGGGCTTGACCTCTTTGACGAATCACCCCTCTTGGAGAAAGTCACCTCCTTTGAAGAGGTATGAGAGGGTATAAGAGAAGAACAAGAAATGTATTTGATGGCAAGTAAGTAGAATGTAATATCCAATTAATACAAGCAGATTTGTGAATGGAAGTGTGAGGAACAAAAGCTTTATCATTCAAACACAAGAGGAGAGCAAAATAAATATTTTACCGAAGGCAGATTTTGAAGGAGATTTATTCTCAAGAAGATAAGACTTTGTTGAGTTAAAGGTTGGTGCCTCTCAATAGAAGAGATTGGTGTCTCTTGCTAAGTTGGTGCTTAGAAGTGGGGATTGGTGTCTCTAGTGGGTTGGTGCCTATGGATATTTTTTAAGAATTATTCTATTTGTTGCTGGATTTGGACAGTAGATGCAAGCAGTCCTTTTCTCCGTGGTTTTCTTCCGAAAGGGTTTCCACGTAAATCTTGTGTTCTTATTTGTTGATATTCCGTGATTGATATTATTGTGATTATTAGTTTGAAAAAGTAAAAGATTACCTTATATTGATTCATCCCCCCTCTTAGTATAACCTTGTGCTCGTCACAAGTCTGAGTCTGGTAATGTTGGTCCTTATAGAAACATTCTAGATGTCATTTTGTGGGAATCGACTGCATGTTTAGTATTGAGTCGATGATGGTATTTTTTCCAGGTCCAAGTCCTAAGTCCAAGTCTGAAATTAGCTTGCCAAGTCTGCCAAACCTGAGTCTAGTAGAACTGATTCAAATAGTTTTGCACCCAAGAATATTTCAAAAATTTACAATGTGTTCTGCAATGGTTTGAAAATTTAGAAAACAGTTTAGTTAAACTAAACACATTTTTGCATTGCAAGGCATGATTTAAAATTTCTAGGACCGAGTGGGAGAATGATGACTCGTAATGATTGCCATAATAGTTACAAGAAATGTTTTAGATGCATATCAAGTGGCTTTAGGAGAAAATGGTTCAACAAAGAGGCTCCTTATGTGGAACCATCTTTTTTAATTACCAATAATACTATAGAATTGAATGCAGGCTTGTGAGTCAATAAATGATTCTATAAGTGGGGTGCCTTTGTCAGTCTCAACCTAATAATTACCTTTATGAAGGAAGTTAATAATGTCGACAAGTTGGTTGTGAAGGCATATTTTGATTTTCATGACAAGGGCATAGATTTCTATATTAGGACTTTGATCCTTCTAATCCCCATCTTTAATAAATGCTCCAAAACATTGATTTACTTATCTTGCCATTTTTTTCTAACTTTGGGACAGAATTAGAAGGAATATACAAATCTTCTTACTCTTATGCAACATAGTTCTTTTGCTTTAAATAACCAATGCACGTGACACCTAGAACTATGCAACATAGTGGTGAGACTTGGTGAATGTTAGTTCGGACTTGCAGATCCGAGTTGAAGTCTCAGTGAGTATGCAGCCTCATTTTGCAGATTCAGCTAAGTCTGACAACTGAGAAACTCATAAGTCTTGGCTGTCAGACTCAGCCAAGTCTAAAGAAAAATGAGAAAATCAATTTGGAGTTTTCAAACAAAAACCTTTAAATATATTTTTGTGTACATTATATATGTTTTCAATTGCTGAGATTTTCCGAGTTTGTGCCAAGATTTGGCTCCAAGTCCAAGTCTGAGGTTAAAAGGGGCTTACTAAGATTGTGCCAAGTTTTGTCTCCAAATCCAAGTCTGAGGCAAAAAAGGGCTTGCCATGTTTGTGCCAAGTCTGAGTCTCAACACCATGCTATGAAGAATGGCATATCAATCCTTTCCTTAAAATTTCATTGGCAAGAAGAGCTTTGTACTTTTCAGCCTGTATGCCAATGAATTCTACATAATGTGGATCAAAATAGGGACATGGGGGACACAAATGCTTATTATCGTATATCTTTTCCATCTACTAATTTCATTTTGTATGTATGGACATCTTTCTTGCATGTGCTTTCTTAGCAAAATATTAAAGTGGGTGCATCCATTTTAAACCATTTTATGGAACCTCGAGATCATTTTTTTCTCTAGTGAAGCTGATTTCTGATTTTTCTTGTGAAAATTTATCATGAGGATAAATATTAGTGTTCCTCTGAGTTTCGGTGACATTAATCATAATTATATATTAAAGTTAATATTTGATTTTTTAAATACAAATGAATTAAATACCTAAAAATATTTTAAACAAATTGTAATGCCCCTTTCTAATCTTCTTATAAATTCTAAAACTTTTTGTGTTTCCTTTCTATGCAATAATAGGACATAAACAAAAATACTAAACAGCTGCAATGCAATACCAATATTTAATTCTGAAACCCTTTGGCAAATCAAATTGTATTATTATTGCAGCTATTTACACTTATAAAATACTAATATGAACAGCAATATTTGATTAATATGAATAGAAATATTACATCAAACCCTTGTGTATTCAATATTCTAAAAACACAGATTAACATATGGAACAACAGAATGCTAAATTCATAAGTATACCATGAGGGTACTGCAGAAATAAATAACACCACAAATAAGATGATTTCTCTGATTGAGATCAAGGATCAATTTGTATGGCAAAATCATTAATGCTGATACAAACTGCTATTATAAATGCTTATCACAATATAGGGACTATAGTAGTGGTACAAGAATATTATTGTGGTGGTACTAGAGCAAACTGAATTACATTACAATAAAATTGCATATATTTCTAGAGTTCCTGATTGGGGACATTACACTTGTTAATTATATTATCACTTTTAAAAGAAGAAATAAATCACTCAAATACTCCAAATAGGCTCCTTCATGCGTTTAAGTCTTGTTTATCCTTTATATAGGCTTCGTGTGACTAAGGAAAAGCTTTGATTTATTGCTTTTTGTAATGTCCCCTTCCTAAGCAGTTGACTGTTGGAGATGGTTAGCCTATTCTTTGGGTTCTCATATGCTAATGTGGTTTTATTAGGGGACACCATAGATCTTGGAGATCGTGTTGTTCAACCCATTTGGAGACTCCTATTGACACTTTCTGGAGTGTTTTCGGGCATTTGGTCCGATTTTATTATTTTTAGTAAAGCACTCCTCGGTATCGACTTGGCCCTTTGGCATCGGGTTCCCCTTGGCATGATCAAATTCTGCATTTAATGATTATTTGGTGATATTTAATGGTCAAGGGAATTATTTTAAATAACGTTAATGTTATAATTCAAATTAAATATTTAACTTAGCATTATTTTAAATTATTTAAACTTTAAAGTGACTTTATAAAGTGGTGTCTAGGGGACATAAGGGGATGTTTCAAAAAGTAAATTTAAGTTGTTTTTAAAAGGGGGATACCTACATGGGAGACATAAGGGGTTTTTATTAAATACCAAAGATGGGCATGGGAATTGAGGATTGGAATAAAAGAACTTTTGGAGCTCATTTTGCAACTCATGCTTGAGAATTTGAATGAAGAAGTATTGCAAGTTGAACAACGTTCTACCAAGGCTTTGTGAGGACAAAAACCTTCACAAAGGACATCCATTTCGAAAGTGAAAGATCTTTATAGGTGGATTTGTAGGTGGTTTCATCCAGGAATCACACAAGAGCTATATTGTTACAAGTTTTAGTATTCTATGCTAGGATTTCAAGAAGGATTTTATGTGCAGATTTGAAGGTTTTGAACAGCAAGTTGGAGGACTCAAAAAACTAAAGAAAAAACTTCCCTCATTGTTGGCTGTACTAGTTTGGAGCTAGCCATATATGTTCAAGGAGGGTGTGGGAATTCCTAGGCAAGGCAACTAGGGTTTGAGCAGAGTTTGGTGTCTTTTGGGGCACCTAAGTGTGGTGAACACTCAACAAACAAGTTGAGGGTGGAGCAACGGGGTTTTGCAATTATTTACAAAGTCACATGTTGCTGTTCACAGCTCATTTTCAGACAATTTTAACACAGCAGCAAATGGGTATATCCGTAATGTCAATTTGAAGGTGTTTTAGTCATTTGGATGATGTAAAAATAAACATTAAATGGCTGTACAACTTCTGTGTTAGTTCTGAAATATATTCCAGCTTGTGGGTGTTTCAAATTGTTTAAGTTTCTAGTATATTTCATTGCAAAGTATTTCTGTTTGATACCATTAACATTGTTCTTCATTATTTAAAACTCAAACTGCAAACCTATGTCATAGGATTCGCCGAACTTCATGCTTTAAGTTTGAAATTCGGCAAACATTAAAATTCTTTATACAAATTGTTGAAATTCGCATATAAGTTTGTACGAAAACAAGCAACTGCAGTTTTATTAAAATATATTTTTGAAAATCATTTTTTTAGGGTTTCGATAAGCCCTTTGTTGGTTGAAACACAATATCAATTTTCAATGGAGTCTGGAAGAGTCATGCTTGAAATTTTGACAGGCCGCAGTGCATTCACAGTGTCCCTAAACTCTGGGGCGAATTTATTACCAGCGGAACCAACAACCAGAAGGTTTTCTCACATTACTCTAGATTGTTTGCTCCGCCCTTCAACTCTCAGCTGGCGGAGACCTGAGGAAACTATCACATTACTAGGAGTTTAGATTAATGAGAGCCCGAGAGGCGGGAGCAGGCGTGATGATGTTAATATTTGTTTTAGACCCGTATTTCGAACATAGAGTTAATTTTTTAACCGCTACTGGTGTTGACTGTATGGCCAAAAACCGACTTATTGAGGAGATTTAAAAACTCAATTATGTTTATTTTGGGTTCTTTTCATTTAGATTTTTGTTTATTAGATTTTTTGTCTTTTATAAAATTTTGAAAAGATTATGCGTTTTAAATTTTATTAATGAATTTATGAAAATTAAATTATATGCATTATCCATTTTAACCTTTACTTACTTTTAAATTGATTGATGGCTACCTATCCAGGGAGTCTTTGTCAGTGCGACAAAGGAAAAGAATTAGGTTTTGCAGTTATTTGGTGGGTTTCTCTTGAAGATTCGGGGTTTTGCTTGTTGGGTTGAACATTTTGGAGATTATGGATTCCTTCAGGTTTTGAGAGCTTACATAGGAATTATGATGATATGCATTTAAGTCCGAAACGAAACCTTTAAAATTACTTATTTTAGTAAATGTGTGGCTACATCTACGGGTTTGGTTTGGATTGCGGATTCTTTCTGGGTTTGAGAAACTTCGCCAATAATTATCGCTAATACGCTGAATCCAGGCTACTTTCGAATTTTACTATTTTTAGTAAATTCTATTTCTGGCAGTGGTCCTGTTGGCTCCAGTTCAATTGGCCTCCTTTTGCAGTCAGTTTAGTTGGTATGGTTGTTTTGGCCTCTTGATGCTTTTTTTGGAGAGATAAGTATTTTAATTAAAATAATGTTATATTTTAATATTATAACCCCTTGGCCTAGCTTCAAGACTTTAAGTTGTTTTGAAAAAGGGGACCTCATGGGTGGATGCATCATCAGGAAATATTTTTATATTTCTAAAGTCAATAATTGCTTAAGAGAAATTGGACGCCTACCTTTGGAGAAGTTTATGTTTTATTTCAAAGTGATTTTTATCACTAAAGAAAAGGTACGCCATCTTGAAGGAAGATTTGGTCAAGTCAAAACCCTAAAAGCATCTTGTGGAGTGGGCACACCTTCTAGAAGCATCTGGAAGTGTCTTGTCAAAATTATAAAAGGGAGCTTTGGGTCTTCATTTCATTATCTTATGACTTCAATATTGTTATGCTACCGAAATGGTAACAGGATTGCTTCGAGGAATGAATGCCTCCTAGCTTGGCTCTTCTTCTTGCTTGAAAGATAGCAACTAGTTGAGAGATAGTTTGTAATAGGTTTGTCTTACGCATTTGATTCAGGAGATATCTTTGCATTTTTGGGAGTTACCTAGTTTTGCTTTTTCGGTCCTACATTTTGGAAATTCTTTGAACATCATAGCTGATTTGAATGCTCAGCACCTCATAAATAAAATAATAATAATATTATTGTTAAAGGCATTTTCAATCCTTTTTCTCCTATGTGGGAAGCGACCATTCTTACAAGGGTGCCGTTTGCACAAAAGAAACAAAATCACCTCTCTCTCTTGGCCGTACCATTCTGGTCTGCCTGGCAAATATTTAGAAAAAAAAAATACATCAATTTGTTAGCTGTTTCTTTTTCTAGTCTTCATTGCCATCATTATAACTTTCGTTTGCATCAAGTCTCATGTCATTCCGACAAGTATTGAGTGAGTTGTGAGTATTTTGGTGGGTTCTAGGGTTGCTGATTGCTTCATTTCAGTTGCTGGTCTGTTATATCAGTCATAGATAAATGCAAATTTTTGAGGAGTTTGAGTCCAGAGAGGTTTGTCAAGCATTGAGGAAGTCTTACAAATTATTGCAGCATTGAAGAACTTGGATTGCTAGGCTTTGGCAAGCATTCTAACATATTGTAAGCTGATTAGTAGTACTATCAGCGATTCTCCTCTCTATCTTTCTCTTACTTTATTGTACTTCCCGCTGAATAAGTGGAAGAGGCTGGCTTGCCGCCTATTTACATTCTGAGTTGCATTGTAATTCCTTGTATCTCCGCCATATGGTAGCTCCATTCCCATCTTGGGTTGGAAGGCACATTCTTGGCGTCGAGTTTACTTTCAGCATAGTAGTTGGTAGGGATCCTCTGATCATATGCTTGCCGTCATCTGGCGCATTCTTGGTTAGAGTTGTAATTCCTTTCCAGTTGTACTAACGATCCTCTTGCCATATGACATCATCTTTCTCATCTTGAGATTGTGTGCGCATTCTTGGCAAAGAGTTACTTGCAAACTGCTAGTTTTGGTTTGGACTAACCCTAACGGGTTCTTGTTTGTTGAGTTGCTATATTGAAAAATTGGAAAAAATTGGTTCAGTTCATTACATAAATAGCATATAGTAAATTTAAATTTAATATTATTTTGTTTTATTGTTTTTATTTATTTTAATATTAACATTTAATAAATTAAAATTTAATAGCTTAAAATATTCAATTTAGATTTTAAATTATTAATATATAAAACTTAGCACATGTAAACTAAATTAAAAAAATAAGATTCTTTTATTTTAAAAATTCACAATTTTAAATATTAAAATTAAAAGCATAAACTTATGAACACTTTAAATTTAACATAAAATTATTTTATTTTTAATAATTGTAATTTATTATATATATAAAAATTAACAATTTTAAATATTAAAATTAAAATTTTAAATAAGGCGAATTACTTATATATATATATATATATCTATTACTTATATTTTAAAAAAATTAAAAAATTTAATAAGACGAATTTAATCTGAATTTTTTACTTTTTGAATTTTTTCAGACTTCGTAGTTTCAATGTTGCCGAACTCGAATTCAAATTCGAACCTTGTGACTTAGCTGCAAACATATCAAAAAACACAAAAAAAGGTAGGGTGTATATTGCACTTTTTGCTTTAAATTTTAAAATAATCCATACAGGTGTTAATGTTATTGAGCAGCTTCGGGTTCATCCTTCTAGCCACGAGTGAAGACATAAATAATAAATGTAGCCTGTCGGCTATTTATTTATATGTATCATTTAATGAGAATATGCGCTTCTCTTGGCAACAATATAATTTCTCTTGGGCCGACCTTCCTTATGATTTGTATTTATTATTTGTAATGATATTATTGTGTTCTGGCCGACCTTGTAATATGAAGAGGTGCGACCTCTCTCACACTTGTATATATACAAGGTCACCTTCATCTCTTTATCATCAAGCAAGTTCTATTCATTCTCTCATTAAGGTGCAAATTTCTTCAAGAGCAGAAGTGTGAATTTCTTCAAGAGCAGAATTGCGAATTTCTTAAGGGCAGATTTAGCAGTCCAAGGAAGTGCAGATCTTCATCTGTTATTGCATCTGGTATAGGTGCTGAATATTGGCCTTGTGATTGGCCTCATTGTAAAGAGAATTGTTGCCATTACTTTTATAAGAGAGAACTTTTGTTGCTGGGTTTTTCTCCCTCAAGAGGAGGTTTTCCCAGGGTATCTGCTGTGTTATTGGTCTGATTTGAATTAATTTTCTGTGCATTAAATTTGATCTTAAATTTTACATGGTATTAGAGTGGGTTTGAGAGGGTCGTGATCAGATTATTCCTAATTAAACGCCTATTGTTCGCCGTCAGATGGTAGATGGTTTGAAGGTTGGTGGAGCTTCGAAGGTGCATCAACTTCACATCATGGAGATTAGGATCAGCGCACCTTAGCATTAGAAAACTGAAAGCTTAGGTGAGGATTGGGTGGAGTCTAAGCGTTTTCGAACTTGAGGAGGAAAGAAAAGTGCGGTGTTGAAAGAACATTAAAGCAACAGAAGATATTGGTTGATTAGTAAAGGATCACATTCTTCCTATCATCTAAGTTGAAGACAGCGAGAGATATACTCAAGACAGGAAAGATGTATGGAAATCAACAATACCAAGGAAATCCGACTGCTTGCATTTAGAAGCAACAACTTCATCATGTGAAGATGACGAAAGGTGAATCAGTGATTGCATACTTTATGAGGATTGCAGATTTGAGAGATCAACTCTCTACAATTGGGCATATGGTTGATGACAAGGATCTGACTATGCTTGCTCTCAATGGGCTGCCTTTGTCTTGGGAATCATACATTCAGGGAATCAATGCAAGGTCAAAATTGCCTAAGTTTGATCGCCTAAGATCTGATTGCATTCAAGAAGAATCAAGGTTGGTGGCAAGAGGCGTTGGTCAAAGTTCAAAGAATGAAGATATTCGTGTTCTCGCCTCCCATACTTAAAAGAAGAAAAGGAAAAGATGGAAGGAAAGGATTCTTCAAGAGGAATCGGGACAAGGGAAATGATGATGCACCTCCATTTAAGAAGAAGAGGGATATGTCCAAGATTCAATGTTTTAGGTGTGATAAGTTTGGGCACTTTGCCAAGTATTGTCCAACTAGACCTAAGCAACAGGTCACCGTTGCGGATGTTGATGATGCCTCTCCTCAAAAGGATTCAAGTGAATATTTGTTCTATTCAGCATTATCAAGTAGTGTACCTTCCGACACCAACACTTGGATAATCGACAGTGGTGCTTCACGACACATCACCGACTTTATGGAGCACTTATCAAGTTTGGTGGAAAAGGAGTCTTTTGAACAAGTCATCATTGGAGATGATGCTAGCTACTCCGTGAAAGGAATTGGGACCTCTACACTTCGTTTGGATTCCGGCATATCACTTCAATTGGGTAATGTTCTTTATGTTCCTGAAATCAAGCGCAATCTTATTTCTATATCAGCTTTGGAAGATAAAGGATATCAAGTTGCCTTCTCGAAAGGCAAAGTTCTAGTGTGGATGGAGAACTCTAGATTCAAGGATGCTCAAGTAATTGGAGTTAGACACGAAAACCTTTACAAGTTTTGCACACGTTCTTTACAAGCTTTGATTCATGACTCTTCAAGTCTTTGCGATCTTTGGCATTGGAGATTGGCTCACTTACACTTTCGAGCCTTACCTATCATGGAGAAGATGGTGACGGGCCTTCCTAAGTTCAACCAGGAGCACGAAGGTACTTGCAAGGGCTGCGCATTGGGTAAGAATATAAAATCCCCTTTTCATAGTAGAGAAAATAGATCTAAGTGTATTTTAGACCTTATTCATTTTGATTTATGTGGACCTATGTCTGTTCCTTCTTTGAGTGGTTTCTTGTATTATGTTCTTTTCATTGATGATCACTCTAGGAAGACATGGATTTATTTTTTGAAATCTAAAGAGTCTGAGGAAGTGTTGGATAGGTTTAAAGAGTTTAAAGCCTTGGTAGAAAATCTTTCTGGTAAAAGAATTAAGGTCCTCAAATCTGAAAATGGTGGAGAATACACCTCTGGTAGTTTTCAGAATTTTTGTATTGATGCAGGGATTAAGAGGGAGTTCTGTGTTCCCTATAATCCTCAACAAAACGGTGTTGCAGAAAGAAAGAACATAACGATTGTGGAAGCAGCGAAGGCCATGATGCATGATCAAGATTTGCAAACCCTCCTATGGGCAGAAGCCTCCAGGACAGCTGTGTATGTTTAGAACAGAAGTCCTCATAAGATCTTGGAGAATATGACTCCAGAAGAAGCCTTTATAGGGAAGAAGCCTGAAGTCAGTCATTTGAGGATCTTTGGATGTCCGGTCTATATTCATGTTCCCAAGGAAAAGAGAACCAAGTTGGAGCCTTCTGGCAAGAAGGGAATATTTGTGGGCTACAGTGAGACATCAAAAGCCTACAAAATTTACATTCTAGGTCAGAATATGATCGAGATCAGTAGGGATGTCACATTCGAGAGATGTTGCATTAGGAGATCTGGGGATTCATGCAGTGATAATGAAGGAGTCTCCTGCAGGGATATGGGGAAGTTGACCATAGAGATTGAGGAAAAGGAGACTTAGGCTTGAAAAGAGATATTGATCCTGGTGAACCCTTGGGAACCTCTTGGTGACTCTGACATTGTTATTGGGAGAAAGAAAGAGACCTCCTATGGGCGGTCGTGTATGCAAGAGAGTGAAGCTGCAGCTCCTAGAGGCACATTCAGAAAAAGCAAAAGGCCACATAAGTTCTCCAGTTATGTTGCTTTGATGAGTCAGATTATAGAATCTGAGCCTACCTGTGTTGAGGAAGCATCTAGTCTTCAAGTTTGGAGAGATGCTATAAGCTGATGCTCGATCCAATTCTTAAAAATGATTTGGGATATTGTTCCTAGACGAGGGCAAGTCTGTGGTATCTTCTAAATGGCTGTTCAAGATTAAGCATGCTGCAGATGGAAGCATTCAGAAGTACAAGGCAAGATTTGTGGCTCGTGGGTTTTCTCAGAAAGAGGGAGTTGATTATGATGAAACATTTGCTCCTGTTGCTCGCTACACTTCAGTCAGAACCATCATTGCTATTGCTGCATCTAGAGGATGGAAGATTCACCAGATGGATGTGAAGACAGCTTTTCTCAATGGAGTAATTGAGGAGGTTTATATAGAGCAACCTGATGGATTTGAGGTTCATGAGAAAGAGTCACATGTTTGCAAGCTGAAGAAGGCCTTGTATGGTCTTAAGCAGGCTCCTCGTGCATGGTACGAAAGGATTGATCGGTACCTGTCAAGTTTGGGCTTCTTAAAGAATGATGCTGATTCGAATCTCTACTTCAAGGTAATCAATGGTGATGCATTAATTTTGGTTTTATATGTTGACGATCTGATCCTTATTGGAGAAGATCACCTGATTCTCGAGTGTAAGAAGGAGTTGACTTCGGAATTTGAGATGAAGGACCTTGGGCTCATGCGTTACTTCCTTGGATTAGAAGTTTGGCAGAAACTAGATGAGATGATTCTAAGTCAAGGAAAGTACACCATTGATATACTTAAGAGATTTGGCATGATGGATTGCAAATCCATGTCTACACCTATGGAGACCAATCTACATAAATTGAAGGAGGTTGCAGCTAGTTCAAATTTGGTGGATCCTACATTGTACAGACAGCTGATTGGATCCTTGATGTATCTAGTTAACACTAGACCTGATATTTGCTATGCAGCGAGTGCACTTAGCTAGTTTATGTGTGATCCGAGATAGATACATCTTGTTGCAGCCAAACATATCCTGAGATACTTGCATGGCACAGTTGGATATGGGTTGAGGTTTTCTTCAGATGCAGACTTGGAGTTACATGGTTTTTCTGATTCTGATTGGGCAGGTTGTGTCACAGATCGGAAGAGCACCTCTGGTTGTTGCTTCAGTTTGGGTTCTGCTATGATTTCACAGTAGTGCGATGAGAGAGCGATCATCTGTAGCTTTAAAGTACATGGAGAGAGAAATTTGAAATTACATTGCAGCTTGTATGGCAACTTCGGCTTGATATGGCTTCGTAGCTCTGCGGGATTGTTCGAGACAATCAATGGAGCCTACTATCATTCATTGTGATGTCCAGGAGTTGTGTGAAGCACTACGTCAATCACGTGTTTTCATGTGAGAACCAAGCATGTTGAGATCGAAGTACCACTACATTGGGATATGATGCGAGGCTATGATTGAGGTACAGTGCTTGATGGCTTGGGCAGCCGGATGTTCTGCCAAGCCTCTGCGCCGGGGATAAAAGTTTGTGTACTTCGGGGCAAGCTTGGTATGGTGGAGAATCCGTACTTGGCCCGAGTAAGAGTCACCGATGTCGGTGAGCCTTGTTTAATGAGTTCTTCTGAGAGAAGTTCGAGGTGAAATCCCTTGTTAATGCATTTTTCTCACGAGGCGGAGGAATTTGGGAGTCAATGAAGTTAATGCATTTTCCTCACGAGGCGGAGGAATTTGAGGTGTAAGCCTTGTTAGTAATGCATTTTCCTCACGAGAGCGGAATTTGAGGGGTGTAAGCCCTTGTTGGTACATTTTCCTGCGAGGCAGGAGGAATTTGAGGGTGTAAGCCCTTGTTTCCACCCTCGAGCCTAGAGTCATGGTGGATGTCATGTGTGAGACTCCATGACACATTTTGTACTTGTGAATGTCATGTTGAGGTAACAACATCACGCAAGTGATGAACACTTGTACACACCATAGTATGGTTGTAGCCATTATGGTTGATATTGTGTTGAGGCGATATCTAACATCATGTTGAGGTGATTTGTTTTGAGCAGCTGGAAGTTCTCTCCCTAGCTGAGAGGGAGTGTTAATGTTATTGAGCAGCTTCGGGTTCATCCTTCCAGCCACGAGTGAAGACATAAATAAATGTAGCCTATCGGCTATTTATTTATATGTATCATTTAATGAGAATATGCGCTTCTCTTGGCAACAATATTATTTCTCTTGGGCCGACCTTCCTTATGATTTGTATTTATTATTTGTAATTATATTATTGTATTCTGTCCGACCTTGTAATATGAAGAGGTGCGACCTCTCTCACTTGTATATATACAAGGTCACCTTCATCTCTTTATCATCAAGCAAGTTCTATTCATTCTCTCATTAAGGTGCGAATTTCTTCAAGAGCAGAAGTGCGAATTTCTTCAAGAGCAGAATTGCGAATTTCTTAAGGGCAGATTTAGCAGTCCAAGGAAGTGCAGATCTTCATCTGTTATTGCATCTGGTATAGGTGCTGAATATTGGCCTTGTGATTGGCCTCATTGTAAAGAGAATTGTTGCCATTACTTTTATAAGAGAGAATTTTTGTTGCTGGGTTTTTCTCCCTCAAGAGGAGGGTTTTCCCAGGGTATCTGCTGTGTTATTGTGTCTGATTTTGAATTAATTTTCTGTGCATATAATCTGTTCACTAAAATTTACACCCACCATCTTCTTCCAAGTTATCTTCCCATTCTCTTTCAATGAATAAACACAACATGGGGTTCAAAAATGTGTTTTCAAGCACTCTCCGCCATCATACTAGCTAATTTATGAACATAGGTTGAATATGTGACAACTTGCACAACATTTGGGCCCCTACATTCTCTATGGCCCCCTCAAAAGTTGCAATTGAAAGCTTGCATCTTTACACTTTGTTGACCAATCAATAGCTCTAAGAAACCATGAGCCAGCTACAATGATAACAACAATATTGATGAGTGCATGATATCTAATGTCAGTCTGCCCATCCATGATATTGAAGCAGCTCATCCTAATTAGGTACTGCCTCATGTCCTCCATCATCAAGTTCATCCCTGGCTATTGTTTGTTAGGGAGGGTGATATATAATTCAGATTCTCTAGGGGGCCATATGAGGATCCAATTGTGTTTGTCTTCTTGAATATATCCTTGAAGTAAGGAGAATGTGCCGCATGAAACATAATGGCATGCACACAATTTTTTTTGTGGCTGGAGCATAATTGGCACAACCTTGCAATTGTACCTTGCCCATCATTTGTGGCCTTACTCTACTCTTTATTGGAACCCTCTCCCTTCAAAACATCCATCCTAGTAGTAGATGACAGGTTAGAATGATTACTGACAGATTCTATAGGTACTCATTTAGCTCTTGCCTCACCATTCATAAACGTAGCTATTTCAGCTTTCTCTTTGAGGGTTATTTTTTTACAACTCCTAATGCCCTTTCTAAGGGCACGGAATTTGTGTTGGTTTAATCAAATTGGGTGAGTGGATATTCAATTTTATAGAAGGGATGGATTTTGGTTCTTCCAGTGTGATCACCATTCCTATCACACATAGTAAATGGTGAGAAACCCTAGTATAACTCCCTTTGAACTCTCCTGCATATACATCATGACTCATATTTACTCCCCCTTAACTTATTGGTCTCGGTTTGGTCCAAAAGATTCAAATATTGTAATAGCCTATAGGGGTTTTCCGATTTTGAATGGGTCTTGGCCCTTTTCCATAAGATTTCATAATGGAATATGGGATTTGAAAAGGATTTTGATTTCGTGCTCCACTTCCTATAGCACTTGCAAGCCAGATGACCCACAACACCTTTTTCATTCACTTCTTCTATTCTCATAATCATCACCTATATTGCTGCTCTCTTTTGCTTGTGATGAAATACACAACAGATTGAAAAAAAACTTGCCCTAGGAGCTGGACAAAATTAGGAAAAACACTTTCAAAAATTCACATTAGGATGCCATAGTAGCTTACCTCCAATAATTAATGACAAATATTGAGGGCACATGCTCATCTGCTCACTTTTGCCAATGATTATGAATGTTGATGCTCCTTTATGCTCTCTCTTTTCTCTTCTTTCCTCTCCTTCACAATTATTGTACTGAAATTCAGTTGTGGTTTGCAAATGAAAGTGGACACTGATTTTTAGGTTGAGGTTAGGTTTTCAAACAAGATGTACGCCTTGTGGGCTCTCCACTCACCTCTTTTCTATTTTTTAATTTTTAATTTTTAAAGACTGTTGTTGGGACATCTGCCCATCCCTGGGATAGCCGAGGGATTTCTGAGACATTCCCAATATGTCTTGGGTGTTTGTGTAATGTCCCCTTATTGGTGGAAGTACTTAAACCTGAATCATGCATTCAAAGTGTTTCTCAAAGAGACATTAGAAACGTTAGAGATCAATAAATTTATGTAATAATAAATTTTAAGATCAAAGATGATATAAATATTTCATTCTTTTCAAAGGATTATTCATTTCCTCCTTATCACTCACTATGAATGATTCTTCTATAATATATTCCATAAGTACATTAGATATTAAACATCTTTCAAAATCCCATAGATGGAATTCTATTATACCATTTAACATCATAGTGAATGAATAGAGTCAATATTACTTATAAGGCCCAATAATTGCAATGATCGTACATATATATGCATTGTATTTGTCAATCATTACACAATATATATATATTCATCAATTATTAACATGTCATTCAATTTCTCATTATATTTTCCCATCAATATATCTTTAAATATATTCATAAATCATAATATACTTAAATATATTTATAAGTATTAACTGAGATTTACATTAACAAAATACCTAAATCTACTATTCTTACCTTTTTTCATACATAGTGATTATGAACTTTTATTCAAATATATATGACAATACTTACTTGCTCATTCCATAACTCTTTCCAAACCTGTTATTTACTATTTTCAGATCTGCATGTATCTCTTTGTTATACTTTATCTTCCTTGCTGTCTCTATCCCAGACTTGTATTTGTTTCTATTTTACTCCATCTGCTCCATATATTATTTTATATATATATATATATATATATATCTCTATGAGGAGATACCCCCCTTTTTTCCCCGATACTACTCTTCCTCCCCTTTATTTATATCTTTATGTCTCTTTAAAGCGAGACATCCTTCCAAAAGGACGTGTCCCTTAATTAACAAGCCTACCTTAGTAACTTTTATTCTCTAAACAAAACACCTCTGCTTGTCTTTAATCGATGTCTCAGCCTCACTTACAATTATAATCGCTGCATACTAGGTATGAGCGCTGGCTTGTAAATACTCCAAAATTTAGATCGCTGCTGTCTTCTCATTCGTAGTATTGCTGCCTTTATCCCCTTCACATCCTACGATCCCAAAAGAATAGGTGCTCTCTTTTATAAGTTTATTAATATTATTGTCTTTAGTATGGAATTGTTGCTGTTTATTTATTAATTTTATATTAAACTATTATATGTTTATTTTTATCTCAGTTTTTGTTTCATTTTAATCTTTGTATATCTTAATAATATAATATCCCTTATAATATTTAAGTCATTTTTATTATTTATATATTCTTATAATTACAATATTATTTGATGTTTATTTAATTATATATATTTTTAATACTTATTATATCATAATGTTTATGATATTTAAATTATTAATTTGTTTATATTATATTATAATTATAATAATAATATTTAAATTGAGATTACTTATATTTCCATTTTGATATTTATTTGATTTTGCTATTTGTACTTAGGTGTTATTTTGGTGCTACGATTTTGGGATATGACAGTTTGTAGAAATTTGGGAATGGCCCGGGGAATGTTTCCTGGCTATCCTTGCTTACTGTATGGATAGGGGGCAGGGATGCCCAGGAAAGCCCTGGCGACATGTCCCTGTGTATCTGTGTATGAATATAATTATTTTTCCAAATATCCTATGTGACATTTTTTATTTTGCAATTGTTTGTTTATAATGCTACAATTCTCTGGCAATCACTGAATATTCTAGTCAGGCAACCTACATTTCGGGTGCCTATACAAGCCAGCTTGTGTGTGGTAACATATATGTAGAAGATCTGTTTGACAGAAATTAAAGGATGACCAACCTATTGCATTGGCAGAGAATTCTATGGTACACAGTCCAATCAGGTATGAGAAGACTGCCTACTGGCAGAATCCTTATTGTGGAATATTGGGCATGATTACCTCAAACAAGAATCTGAAGACTTACAGGTCACACCATTGCAGTTAATTTTTAAAAAAAATCAGCAAACCTACAGACATACTTGTTACCCACTTGCTCATATTCTTGGCATATGATTTCTTGATTTTGAAAGATTTGCATGCTGAGTGATGACTAGACATCAATTGAACATAGACACTTTAGCTGTATGAGCACAGACTCATCTAAGAGAAACAACATTGAAACAAAGGGTATCATTGACAGGGTAGCGAAGTTCAAAGAAGGTTGTAGGGTAGTCCATGCCTAGGACCAATAGAGGCATGAAAACAAATGGTGTAAGGAGAAAGATAGAAGTACAGTGAGGCTTGTGGAGGCACTAGGAGATTGTCACCTCTAGAGGTTGCCTTTAGCAGAGAGTTGTTGCTTGAAGTGAGTTGTAGTGCCTAGTATGGTAGTGCCAAGTGCACGGTGGCTTCAACTAATAGAGTTGGTCAGTGATTTACTTCTTTTACAATGAAGTTTGGGCTCCATTGAACAAGTAACATGGGTGGTAGACTGTACAAAGATTGAAGAGTGCACTTTTTATGATGGAATTCCTCTTCCATAAAAGGTGTGGCTGGACTTTGTTGAGATGAGTAGAGATTTTCTATTGGTGAGATGGCCATTGTTGATGTGATTTTTGTGACCAACACCAAACAGCAGAATAAAGTGTCCAACGGCTACTCTATTCTCTCTTGATCAAAGTATTCTGTATGCTAAGATTGCGAGAGAGATCATACGTTCAACTCCAAGGTTCCTTGTATGCAGTGGAGTACAGTCAATTGGTTCATTGTGATTTGCTGTTTTTTCACGAGGGGACTTATGCAATTGTTCATTGGTTCACGACAGTTGACAACAGACTAATGATGAAAGGGGATTTTCACGCGATGTGGATGATTTAGCAGTGAGGTACAAGCTTCCTATACTAACCAGAAATGTGCAGAATTAACTGAGTGCAGGGTTTAGAGAGTCTAAGTTCTATCCTACGAGCGGGATGTGGGATCAACTTCGGCAAACTTCAACCAGACTCTGCTTTGCCTTGCGTTGGACAACTTCCGCAAAGTCGGTGCAATCTTCAAGGGAATAGCAAGAAGTGTTCAAATTACAATCCAGCATAAGGACACCACCACAACGACGCATGCCCGCATGTGAATCATAATCAAAGTTAAGCTTAAAAAGTGTTCTAGTCGACCACACAAGGAAAACTCACCATTAGTAAGGTCGCTAGTGGTATGGATTAGAGGAAGCTTGCTTGAATCAAACACCACAATCCACAACTAACTACGTGCATGAAATGAAATTTATTTTACTTTAAGTCCTACGCGAATCAGAAGGACGAAGAAATCTTGCTAGCTACTCGCAATAAAAGGTGAAACCACCATCAATGATAACTCTTTTTATTGAGAGAGTGTTCACAACAACTTCTTACAAAGCTTTCAATGGGAAAAACTTTCCTTCTTCAAACTATGCCATACCAAGCTATGCTAAGCTATTGATCTACACTAAGCTATCTCTCTACTATTTAGTCTATCTATTCTATGATGTACAAATGAAGGGGGTGTGCCCCTTTTATAGCTGGTCCATTTCAATGGACGACTCAGATTGATTTACAATGGAGGCCTCAAATTGAGCCACACATGCCCCGATCAAGATTCTGCCCTAGTAACCGCCAAAAGGTGGAGGAGTGGTGCAATAAATGAGCACAAAATGCCAAACTTCTCCCTTTGACCACCATGGGCAATTAATGCCCACTATCCATCCAGAAGATTCTTGCCGGAGATGGGTTCCCACTATTCTTCTCAACAAACTTGGCCAGCACTGCTTCAGCTTTGAGATTGATGATGATTTTACTCCTCACTGCCACTGCATCTTGAGTTGTGTAAACATTTTCTGGGTCATTGCCGGCGAAGGACTTTACACTTGAGAGGAGTTCTTTTACTTTGCTCTTCGGTTCATCCTGTTGTCACTCATTGAAGCCTTTTGCTCATTCCTCCTCCTTAGCCTTGAGGACGTTTTAATGCTTGAGGGCCATCTTGACCTTGAAGAATTTCCTTGTCTTGGACTCGACCATTTCTTCCTCGCCATCTACCTCTTTGAGCTGAGTGCATGTTAGAGCTCTATGGATTCCAACACTTAGACGTTTCTTCCAACATCTCCCTTCATGGTTTGGGTGCTAATGAAACATCATAGAGGAGTTTTAAACATGCAACTTTTATCCTTCCACGGTTGTAATGTTGTCCTGGAGTTTTTGCTCAATCACTTCAAGTCATCACGCTTTGGTTCAGGCGTTCACCCTGCAAAACAAAAGAAAGGGCATCAGAACACTTATAGTGTAAATTCAATTAACTTACCTCATCTCCATGTTCTGATTTCGAAGGCCATATTGATCTTTGCATTGTTTTCTCCATCAAACTTTGCCTTCATTCATCATGGGTGTATTTGAGCTAGGTGCACTTGAAGTCTTCACATTTCATCTTCTATTCCTTAGAAGACAGGTTGAGGTTTCATTTTCAATCACTTGGAAAGCTTTTCAAGTCACCCCATACCTAGGGCGCATTTAGAGGTCCCTGCTCCTAGTTCCATTACTTAGAAAAGTCTCAAGCCTTCTCAATCCTCATAGGGCGCATTCTACGGGGTCTAGTTTCATTTCCAAACACTTAGAAACTTTTCTCTTGCTTTCTCTAACTTAGGGCAGATTTGAGGGTGTGAGCTTCTGATTTTTCATGACTGAGGAAATTTCAAGCTTTCTCCTTGGCTTGCCCTAGTCTACTATTTTTAGAAAGTTTCGAAGTCTTGATGATTTTCAGAGATTTTCCACTTCTGAAGACCCTATTTTCGCTCACCTTGGTCCTTGTGACGTGACCAAGCTATTGACACACGTTGTTTGCATGCACCTGCCATTTTTAGCGACTTACTAAAAATAGTAAGTGTTCAGAATGTGCTCAAATTTATGAGTAGACGCCTTGAAGAACGCTGATCGTGAAGGGATACCACATTTCAGAGAGTCGCGTTTCGCCCTACTTTTTAGGAAACCCTAATTTCTCTGCATGCGCATCTGTAGGTCTCGGTTTGATACCATTCTCATTGCATGTTGCTCAACTCTGAAAGTTGAAGTGCTGGTGACATCGTGCCTACTAAAAATAGACCTGCCAAAAATAGTAAGTTCCTGAAAAAGTGATCAACCGACTGCCGGACTTGTTTGCATGCAATACCGCTCGAGAGATCTAAAAAACACCCAAAAAACCCCATAAAATTTGTTTGCATGCGGGTGCCTACTAAAAATAGAAAGTCATCAGTTTGACTTGCATGTCATATCATCGCGAAGCTCTTGAAAAACCTAGAAAGACTATTGACATGCATTGAAAAATCCTACATGCAAACCCTAAAAATCACTCCCAAAGCCAGAACTGCTAAAAATAGAAAGTTGTCCGTTCGTGCTCAAATTTTGCAAGCAAGGAGTTCTAAAGGTTCTAAGCACAGTGTAGTAGTCAAAATTTGAAAAACCCTAGAAAATAGGCCCCAAATTAGGTACTTACTAAAAATAGTAAGTTGTCAAAATTCAGTGAAAATTCAATGGGAACCTGCCTGAGGCATCCTAACAGCAATGCTAAGCTCAGATTTCCATTAGCCAACTCAATTCGACCTCAAAGTAGCGTGAAGGTTGGAAACCCTAATCCATTAGAATGCTCTCCAGACTTAACCAAAATTCCAATCCGGATCAAAAGATTGGTACATCATCAGGCAGATAGAACCAACAGAGAGAGACGAACCCAAAACCAAAGCCAAAAGACCCGAATGGAGCAAAAATTAGGGGGTCCCCATTTTGAATGGGGTGATGTGTGAAAAGGTCACAACATCCATTAGTGGTGAAGAAGAGCAGTTTTGCACAAGTGAAGCAAATGAGGGATCTTGATCATCACCTCCTATGCCAGGTGCCCCAAGTGTAGCCAATTTCCACTTTTTTGATGACCAAGCCATAGAGAGTGGTGATGACTGGGAATGCAGGAAAGTGACTGAACAATGTGCCAAGGGTGTAGATGTGAGGCCCAAGCTAAAAGGATTGCCCAAGTTGACATAATAGAGGAACCAAATATATTTGTTGGTGTCAAGGACAAGAATTTGACGCAACAACAAGTGTTTGTAGACTTCTGAAGGAGAATCCTGTAGCTAAAAGGGGAGTGGTAAGACACAAGAATTTGAACACTCATAGAATAAAGTTTTGTAAGGCTCCCAACCATGAGGGTTGTTTGAACCTGAATCGGGCTTGGGCAAGAAGAAAATGGGTGGCAAGTACAAATAATCATGACTGAAAATATTTTTCATTTATGGTGAATGTAAAGAGGATTCTATTCAACAGTGTAGACTTGCATCACCATATGGAAAACTCATGGGAAAACAGATGAAAACTACTGGAGGACGTAATTTCCAACCACCTTGAGAATTGTGGCTGTAGATTGGTACATGGAATAGATAGAAGTGCTATCTACTTGGTTTAACAAATTGTGAAATCTTAGGGAAAAGTTTGAGGAATTAATATTTTTGCATGAAGACAATGAGATCATCACAGAAATCTATAACCCAATTATGAGGAATCATCCATGATTTGAGGAGTTGTGGGGCAAGTTGGATGTGAAGGTAGCAGATGATCTGCAGAAGTGGTGGTTTAAACTTTATATGATTCCTTCCAAAGCTGCAATAAAAGATGAAACTAGTTCCTTGGACAGCATATTGGAAATTGTACAAGAGAACAATTTATCTTGAAAGAAAAAAGTTCTCTGCCTTTTCAAAAGCTTGTAGCAACTTGGAGGAAGAAGATAGAAATGATCCTGCATTGATTGAAGTATCAAGGAAATATATGATGCTGATGATGAACTGATGGAGGACACCAGAAAAGAACCAAATGAAGTCTAGTGTACCAGCTGTCAAATGGAGGGCAATACAATGCTAACTATCCAAAGAACGTCTCTGAGATATCTGCCAAATGGTGGAGAACATAGTGAAGGATTGCCCATACAACATGAACAATAAGACAGCACAAAATCTACTTATGCGAGGAAGAGTCCTCCAATAGAAGGCTTGAAGGTGTTTTGCTAGTGATGGTTATAAAAACAATTGAAGCAATTAAAAACACCAAAGCAATAATTATAGCTGTACTTATTGGGTAGATATGGCATCCACATCAGGCTGGGGCTTTGATTGATATTGCCAATTGGTATAGCTGTATTGTTTTTCCTCCACAAGTGAACAGACCTCCTTATGTCTCTTACTTTCTATTACCATGAAACTCATAATCATTGTTCACATATATGGGAAAACACTTTTTCTCAAGCTGCTATGTTGGTGTCACCATTGCTAACATATATAAGGCCAATATATGTCTTTAAATAGTAACGAGAACATTCAAGAAGAAAACAACAGAAAATATGTAGTAATGAACAGGAGCTCAGCAATAAGCAATTAAAGCAGTTGCAGATATGGAACCAATGATATATAACTTCAAATTGCCTTCATTCTATATAAAAGTACATCCAGATAATACAACTTTCCATAGCATCTCATCACATCTAACACCGCATAATTATCATAAACTTAACAATTTCTTAAACAATCTTCAACTGAAAATATATAAAATAACAATTAACTATTAAGTCTTCAAATATAACAGCAAGGTATAAACATTCTTGCTTCCTACAAAGTGCTTGGAGTGATCTTCATATTTGAACTGCTGTTAATGGATTTAACTGTGTTCCATTTGGAATTATCAATTAACCTCGTTACTAGATTAGGAAGTTAGAAGTAGAACTTGATATAACAACCAACATGAAGGCAATTGATGAGATTTGATAATGTGGAAGAACAAGTGAGCTATTGTAGCGATGGAGAACCTTGGTTAGCTTTCTACAGAAAATGGCACTTTGGGGATCCAAACCGTCTTGTTTGCATGCCTTAAGCTGCCCTCTCTGCAAGCTACATCACCCCTCCACCAACCACCTCTTCAAACCATAACTATTAACAACACAGGTAAAATCTAAAAAAGCCTGCAATGCACTCAAGGTGCATTTGGCTGTCATATTGTTGATCAACCTTGCCAGAAAACTCATGGCATGTTTGCTATGGTTAATGCACTCAAAAGCTCAGAGATAACAATGGCTGGAATAGCCAAAGAGGTTAAGAAAAACAAGCTCATCACCCCTATGCAACAAAACTGTATGATGCATCTGGCTGCAAAATAAATTAATTTCTTGTTGTCTGCAGTCAATACTAGTAGAATTGTTTCAGTGATTGAAGATATTCTCTACAGAGGCTCAGCAAAGCACCACTATCATTCAAGAATGTAGATATTACACACCACGAAACAAATGTCAAAGCATGCTCAATCTAGTGACTCAAATTGTGTCAATGCCCTGCATTGAATCCATTGTTCTTAGCTAGATTTTCCTGCCTTTGAGTGGATGCATATATTCAGCAAAGAAACTATTGCTGGCTCCTGCAGTAGCTCCAGCGATCCCCTGTCTCTGTCTGATCATTAAATATAGAATATTGATGTTCTCTAGTCGTATTGTGTCTTGTATTTTACTGTTATTGTTGTTTCACTCTGGTTACTGTTTAAACTGTCTTCTCAAACTATGCCTAATACTGTCCATACGAAAGCAATCAAGAGTCTACGACAAACTAATATGATGTACTTCAGATCTTTTTCTTGTTACACCAAGTATCTATGTAATATCCTCATGCCTAGCTCCTTGTTAGTTCTGTCTTGAGCAAATTTGTAAATTTTCCTTTTTATAAAATATTTTTCGCCTAATTAAATGATAGCAATGTAGGCATCATTTTTCATTGCATGTTCATTTACAATTTTTTTTATGCAGGCAGAAGCCCCACAAATCATGGTTGCAACATTAGGTTGCTTATGTCAATTGCTTGAGAAGGAAATTTTGAAGCTGGATGCAATCAAGGTCCTTGTTACTGACGAGGTATTTGAGTGTTAGATAATAAGCTCAGTTTTGAGATGTTTTTTCTAAGAACAATCTAAATTATGTTAGATATTCTTAAGTATACAACTTCCTTTTTTGGGGTTTTTCTCATAATATCACCAAATACACAATATAAAAGGGAAGTGCATACAAAACCATGCCATTCAAAATGGCACATGAAAAATAATTGGAGGCTCTAATTGTTACAGAAAGCATGGCATTTTGGTAACCTAATTTAAGGAAAGTGATTAATAAATTGTAGATAGATGAGCAAACAATGAACACAAATTTACAAATTTCAAATATATATAAAGACCCTTTTGACAGAAGAATGGGAACTTGCTTACTAGGTCCACATAGTCTTTTAGAATGTAACTGTGGCTTATGAATTAGCTTGCTTATTGTATCCTAGCATCATGTTGTAGCAAATACTTGGAACTTGCCCTAATATCAATGTGAAATTATCCACGACAGTGATTTAAATTTCAACCAGAAGGGCACAATAAAAAATATTAATGAATAACAGTATACATCATTTTAAATTTAAGTGAGTCCACTAAGCTATGTTGACTGTTTTAGTGCAGAAAAGATGTGAAAAAGAATTGTGCTTTCACTAGTGCAAATATTTTGTCTAGGGTTGAAAGTCAACATTCAGAGAGACTGTCAGGTTGTGACAAATATTGATATGAATTGACAATAACTGTTTGTATTTTTGTTTGTTAGTGGGGTTCTAGGTATAATTGTAGATGCTAAATTGCTTATTTAAAAACTAATATATTTTAATTGAATAATTAATGATAAAAAATATGGAGTGTGACTACTTTTTTGCCTATTCTTATTCCTGCCATCAATTCGAAAATTCAAGTTTATTCTTTTTGTTGTTTAAGATAGGAACAATCGGAGACTGAACACATAGTTTTCATGCAATCTTCTACCCTATGTTAAAAATCTTTGTTCCAAAGCATAGAAATCCCTTACTTTGATCTGTAAAGGATCAGAAGACAAAGCTCCAATCAAACAACTAAAAATTCTACATAATTAAAAAGAAAGAAACTATTTTGATGTCCACAAGTGACCAAGAATAGGTAAATAGGACTGCAAAGTACAACTATTACAATAACAAAGTTCTAGGACAAAACAAGCCCTAGACTCAAAGCTAAGAAGAACCAGTGGTAATGGTTATATTTGTGGCAGTGGTGGTCCTGCAGCTAGTAGCAGTCATGAAAGTTTATTGGCAATTGCATTTGTGTCACGAATGGTGGTGCTGCTTGTGTCACTGGCAGTCCTGCCCTTCAAACTGGTGTTCTTCTCTGGAAGTATCAAGAAGTTCAGAAAGCGACCAAGAAACTGTTGGGATCACTTCCATACAAGAGAACACCTCCAACGTTTGCATAAGAAACAAAGCGTAATTCTAGAGGCATGATAGTTGGAAGTGAGTTGAAAGTGAATTCCATTGTTTGTAATATGATGTGTCTGTGAGGTAACAGAAAGTAGAGAGGAAGTTTAGTAGTGGATCACTGTAAGAACAATCCAATTGCACTCTTTGTAATTGCCTGATTTGAAGGATGGTAGTGATTTGTTGACACTTCCAAGCCAGCTTTCCCTGCAGTGGGCTTTCCTCATTCCTGGGTAAAATTCCTTGTGTCTGAAGTGTTTTTTAATTGAATTCTTATGTTTCATTCATGTTTCGTTTCAGACAACAAATTCGCACTCATTGCAGCATAAGCTACATTCTAGCACTACTATTTGAAGTAGGAATAGTACTTTATCTGCATATAATTTCCGGCAAGTAGGAACTTGAGAAATTATGTATCAGGCATGATCATTCCCCCTTGGAATGATTCTCAACTGGTATTCTCATTAATTTGAGATAAAATATTTGCCATTTTTTTTCTTTCTGTAGTTTATTTTCTTCATCTTTTAACTGCTTGATTGAATATTCCTATTATAATTGTAAAATCCTACATGTAAGAAGCCAGGAAACATAGGAATGAAGCTTTTGGTTCAAAACACCGCAAAAGCTTGACTTCAAATAGTTCTGGCTTGTCTCTCGGACTTCATACTTCATGTCCTTTTGATCAGTTGCTCCAGCAGTGAGTTGGAACTTGTATCTGGGGTCTTCTTATCAATATTAGTTTCCTTTCCAACCAACATTCTTCTTACTGAAAGGAATTCTTTTAAATCCATTTTGTCAGCTGCAGCTGTAATTTTTTCATTGATGACAGAAATAACTTTTTGGAAAATCTCTAGGGCTGCTTGAGACAACTTATTCTGGTTGTTAACTGCTGGCTGCTGATGTCTTTCTCAAATAGCTGGGAACAGTGCTAAAAATGTAAGGGCTGTCACATAGTTTGTATAACAGCTTAGAAGAGCATATTGAATTGAAGGGAAATGGCATGATCACCATAACATACCTGTTACGCCATCAAAACAGATAACATATTCTACATATCTTCAGATGTATTATTGCTATGTTCCTAAGCATATGATATTATGATGGAAATGGGTTATGGGGTAGCTGACTCATTGTGCACATAACCTATAGTAGTTGTGTTGGGAAAATTATAGCTTGTGGTGTGGGTTATAATTGGTAATTAGGTAGCCTAATGTGTAATGTCTGGTTTAAGGATTTATTTTAATCCTAGGTAATTAGATGATGAGATACCTATAGAGGCTCACATCATTCAGAAGGATCATGTAAATATATTGTATTTGAGTTGAAATCTCATTACAAAGATCACTGGAATGATTCCTTCCACAAGGAGTATTGTAAATTAGAACCATAAATTAAGGGAATTCTTCTATTATGGGTATATTGAATGGAGTGTCCATTCATACCCACCATTTCTTCTTGAGTTGTGTGGTCTCTGATTATATATCCACCATGTTCTCTTTAATTAGATGTTTGGATCTTAACAATCACGCACCTACTAAAATAGAGATTATTACGTCTTCCATGAAATGAAATGTACATATGGATAATTTGCTGTCAATATAGAATGAACCCATGCTAAATATGGAACAACCCCTTGCAATATTGTAGGATAGAAATGTAAATGCATCTTGTGTGAAGGTAGTGATTGTTGATAGCAACCATCTCCACCTTAGCTATAATAGCTAAATAGCTAATGATCACAAAAATAGAAAGACATCCTCAAGTCTTGTACGTTGTTCAGTTTGACAACCCAAACCCAAGCAGTTACCTAATCACATTCTTAAGACTTTGTATTGGCTTTCTTGTGATAACCAAAAAAGATGATGGTTCTTCTTCTGCTCCCCAGTCAAACAAAATACAGCCTAGTTCTCTATAGATGTTTTCCTCTTACATGGGGCATTCCTTCAACAAAAATGTTTTTTAATATTTTATTGTATGGCTTTTTATTTTCTGACTTGTCTACAATTTAACTGTTGAATTTCTCTCTCCTCCCACATATGTTTATTCTTTATATAGACAAGTTAGAGTGCAATTTCAAATTCAATGTGACTAGACAATGTTTACTTCCTTTACAGAAGCTCAAAGTGTTGTCTCCTTCATTGAATTGCGGTCTCTATTCTTATCCTTGGAGATGGATAAGTTAAATTTTGTGTCAGGGAATAAATGTAACTTGTAGAAATTTGAGTATCCCTATATACATATTCTAAAATTCCTATATATAAATGTATTTTAAAGTTCCTATCCATATATATTATATATGTACTGCTGTCGCCCCACTGTCTGCAAAAGGCCATGGAATATGGGTTTTTAGTGAGTGCCACTTAAGAGTATTGACCCAGATGTCTCTGGTGGGTCTGTCTTGACAGAAAACATCTTTTATTTAGAAACTTAAAATTTTGGTCAGATAGAAAGAGGGAGAAAGTAGCATCGCTACTTATAGAGTAATTCTTGAATGCGTGGGAGTGTGTTTGAAGGTCAGAATTTCATTATTAAAGTCAAATTAGCTCAGATATAAATGTTGTAAACAGAAGATGTTTCTTTTGAAGCTGTGATTTTTATAATTGATTGGAGAAATATGTCCTCAAACAAATTTGGTATGCCATTATTGATTACTTGTCTATAGCATGAACTATATGCTCAGCAATAATTCTGATTACTAGTACATGTTTATTATTGTGACTGTCTAGAGGTTAAGAGCTCTGATTAAAAACTATTTGTGATTTTTAGGTTGATTAAAACTGGTTCTGCAAAGCAAATTGTCCTGAAGTAGATTTTTATTAATGTGACTCTCTAGAGTTTAGGAGATCTGATGGAAACTGGTTTATGATTTGTAGGTTGATTCAATATTTGGTGCTGCAAAGCATACATACTTGCTTCGTAAACTCCTAACATCTTACACATCTATTAATAATCGCCAGACAATCTTTGCAAGTGCATCAATTCCACAACACAGGCAGTTTATTGACAATTGCATTCAGCAAAAATGGACTAAGGTTTGATTCCTCGATAGACATTTTAATTTGTCAACCTTATATTTAAATCAACTAGGCCAATTAGCATTGTTCTAGGATTTATTTATATTTTTGTGGCTATGATTGTATCTTGCAGAGAGATGTGGTTCATGTTCATGTCCACCCGATTGAGCCAATGCCTTCACGTCTCTCTCATAGATATGTTGTAAGTACAGTTATATTTAGAAGAGATGTGACATCTTTAACTCTCATCATGACTTTGTTTTGAATTGTTTCAGTTGGCTTCTCCCTTTTCTTCTCTGCATTATATTGTATGTAGATTACCAAAATCTCAACTGATCAATCGCCTTTCATTCAACTGTTTAGAAATTTCAACTAGAGAAATTAAAAAATTAGTTTTTCAAATAATGTTACCAGTGCAGGTATTTCCTTCCATATATAAGCACGTTTCCTTCACAATTTGTTGATGAGAAACTGATGTTCTAACTGGGGATTTTATGCAGACATGTCAGAAGGATGAAAAGCTTGACATTCTAGCCTCTTTGCTGCAAGTGGATACACCCAAGTCAGGAATCATTTTTGTAAATAAGCAGGTTTTCTATTTTTGCATAACCTTTCAAACTAACAATGACTACTAATATGCTATGTTCTAGAGCATTATTTTGAATCTCAAAATTTTCTTAATTGTTAATGATAATATCTCTCAATTGTTGGGAGAAAAATGAACTTTGTTGCCTTGGAAAACATCCCCCTGAATATTATAATAGATGTCTTTGGCTTAGAGAAAAGGTTAGTTGTTTTTTTAGCACTACAAGCATTAATATCAATATAATGCCTACAAACATAAGTATCAAATTAGGACCTATTGATCAAAGCCTATACACAGGAACAATAAAAGACCTATGGGTCAAATAATCTTATTGGCATAAATATCAAAAGGAAACAAATGACTCAAATAAACCTATGAGTACAAACTGTAAGAAGAAGACCTATGGGATAAATAAGCTAGAGGCCAAAAATGATAAAAATCCTTTGGACATAATTTCTGTTTATTTGTCGATTGAGCTGGTTGGAGTCCCTGAAATGGTGAGCCATAGAATCTCAAGATTGATGAAGAATTCCAAACAATATCCATCTGTGGACAATTGTTTGCTGGCAGTCATTTGTTGTGCTAAGTTTCTGCATTTCATCTCATAAGACTTACCAACTCTTTTCAGCTGCCTTTGTATTTTGTCAGTTTGTAGGTATTGGAAAGGGAGGATTCCTTAAACCGAAAGGGAGTAACCCTTGAATGGAATAATAATATTTAGACCAAGGTAGAAAGTAGTAAGAATCCTATAGATGCTCAGGTCAAACTCAGAGATGCTATGTATAAAAAGGATTGCACTTATAAATGACCTCCTATAGGCCTTTTGGATAGTGTTTAATAGCTGGCAAGTAGGAACAACATAAAACTTAGTCTGTAGACTACATGCGATGTAGAAAGAGTATTTAGAAGTAGTAAAATATTGAGTACAAGATAATCTAATTTCAAGCAATTTCCAACATGCCCATTGTTCTACTCAGTAATTTTACTATGTATTACCCACAAGTGAATAGTTTATGCATCTAACATTATGCGTGTAGTCGGCCGAGAGTGTACTTGGTTGGTCGTGAGTAATAAATAAATAAGACTTTAGTTAAAGTTTATATTTTCTATGTACTTGTCATGTTAGTTAGTTGTCTCGGGAATTAAGTTCTTGATGAAGTAATTAGTTGTAATGAAAGGTCATGACGGTCGCTCTCTCAACCACCACCAGCGTACTATATGTATTCGAGTCATGTATTTAGGAAACAGTGTTATTCTAGAGACTATTCGGTTATGTACTTGTGCTACATTGTTATAGAATAGATGATTGTACTTGCATACATTCTATCAATAAAGACAGTACGATTATTCTGTGCATTGTGTTCTAGTACGTACGTTATGTTCTGTAAGTTATTCTCATTTACTCTTAGAGTACGCTTGAATACATCCCTGTGAGTAAACATTTGGCGCCGTTGCCTAATTGAATTCAACAATCACCCAAATGGGAGAATGGCAGTGTGATGGGGCAGCCAACCGAAGAGCCGGTACAAGCAGAAGAGGATCGTAAAGATGCTTTGATGGAAGACCTCTACAGTTTGTGGGAAATCTTGTCAAGGAACCACATACGGAGGGAGGGTCTCAAGTGAGAGATCCCTCAGTCAATCATCTGGGATTGACTGCATGTCAACCAAGAGGTTGACCATCTTGTCACCAAACTGCCAAGGTTGATAGCACGCAACTACATTATCTTACAAGATCTCTGGGCTGAGAGGGATCAGGAACAAAGGAAACAACAAATGCTGCAATGGTACGAGGAGAGAACCAAGCGGGAAGAGGAGGAACGAGATACAAGCCGAAGATGTACATTTGGCAACTAATGCCCATACGATCGGCAATTAATGCGTGTACGCCTCAACAAAGACAAAAACCAAGTACCGAAAGGGAAAGAAACTACCGAGGAACAAGTATGGACATCATTAAGACTCAAAGAACAAGAGAACCGACGAAGGAAATTAAAACAAACCACTGGAGGAGTAGATGAAGACTGGAATGAAATAAACCAAGATATTGTCTACCTTGGGGAAGAAATTGATGAGGGGAACTTCATAACACCATCAGTAACAAATAGAGCAAAATATAAAATAAATGAAAATGAAAATGAAAATGCAGTGACAAAAGAACTTGAAAATAGCATACGTTGTATGAGAGAGTTGTCCATATCGGATGATAAAGGGCCGAGAGTTGGAAGATCTGAGCCTAAGACCCCAGGGCATAGGGAGTACCAGAACGAACTTGAGGAGACTCGAGGTGTAGAGGATGCCAACAGAGGATGTGGGGAAGACTCGAACGTGGCCGAGAGTGCAAGTGACGCACCGGGATGTTGCGAGAGAACCAGTCCAATCAGGTCCAATGCACAAGGGGGGCATCGGGGAAGGATGGTGACTCCGCCAATCAAGAGGCAAAAGCTGCCAAAATTTACGGGGAACGGGTCAGAAGATCCAGTACAACACTGTAAGACATGCGAGATGATTTGTATAGCCGACGGGCAAGATGATGTGGACTATTGGCTGAAAGCATTTCCATTGACATTGAGGGATAGTGCCATTGACTAGTACACAGAGTTGGACCAAGTACATAGGGCATCATGGAGATTACTCAAGAAGGACTTTGAAATTGTAGTGGAAATCTACAATACGAAGCAAGGGATGCATGAGAACGTGTGCACCTATAACTTGAGACTCAAAGAATTGTTGGGAAAACTGGAGACTCAACCGATCGATGGGCTAAAGAACCAACGGTTCATTGAAGGGTTACTCTCGTCGTTGAGAAAGAAAATGAAAGTCATGCCTCTATCATTGTACGATGAAGTGTACAATCGGGCAATGGATATAGAGAGTGAAAATAAAACATCCAGAGGGAAAAGGAAGACGGATGACGAGGAGAGTACGAATGACAGCAGCGATGGTGAGTCCAAGACTGTACAAGCACTGAGGAAGGACATAATGAGAATGATGAAAGAATTGAAGGCCGACAAGGAGAGTATGAGGGAAGCCAAAGAACTGTGGTGTACGGATTGCAAGGGGGAAGGTCACACAAAGGCAAATTGCCCGAAGAATTTGTTCTGCAATATTTACCAAGTGATGGGACATTCCATCAAGGAATGCCCATACAATTTGAAAGCAAGGGGTACGCAAGTATTCTTCACTCAGGGAGAACCGTCAACACCGTCGAATACACCACTGAAGCCCCAATACAATAGCAATGCATCCCCTGGAGGTTATCGAAGCAACATAAGTCCAAGAAGCAATATACAGTACGATGGTAAAGGAAGGCCCATGATACAATGCTAGAAGTGCAACGAATGGGGCCATTTCACCAGGGAATGCTAGAATGGTCAAGGTTCAGGGGGAAGATTGTGCAAGTGGTGTGGACCGGGTGATCATGAAGACAACGAATGCCACAAACAGAAAGGCATCCATATGTTAGATGTGGAAGAGTAAGAGGTATTGGCGATTACGAGAGCACAAATGAAGAAGGCCACCTACCTAGATCCATGTATGGAGAAACAAAGAATGAAGGAAGCAAAAGCAGAAGTGGAACTAGCGATGGCAAAGGAAACCAAAACACCTCTAGAGAATCCAAACACCTCTTGGTGATCAGAGGAAGAAAACAATATCATACGGTAGGTATTGCAGACCACTGTACCCATAAAGGTGACTGACCTTCTCCAGACTTTACCGCAGTTGGGATTGGCGATCACGAATGTTGTTGGTGATGGCAAACACCAACTACCGGAAGGCTGAAGGAAAGAATTGGTACCAAAACCACCACTGTACAGTGAACAAACCATCAACCTAGTGTTGTTGACGACAAACATCGGGAAGATGCTAGCGGTCGTACAAATGGAGGTCGGAGGGAAAATACTGACAAATGCTATTGTTGATGGAGGATCGGGAGTCAACGTACTATCTGAAGACACATGGAAGAGTCTCGGGAAGCCGATGCTTTGGCCACCAACATTCCAACTTGTGGGTGCTAATCAACACAACATCAAACTGTTGGGAACATTGATGGCATAGAAGGTGATGATCGGGACATAACTGTTCTTGCTAAACTTCGTAGTCATCCCACTATAGAGGAAGGCGTACGATGTGTTGCTCGGAAGAGGGTGGTTGGTGGCAGCTAGAGAAAATCACAATTGGAAAATAAATACACTATCCATAGAGAGCAACGAGAGGAAGTATGCAATTGATCTAAGGAATCAAGTAGTCAGTGAAGAATTGGCATCGTCAGATTTAGAATCGAAGAGAGGTGGGGGAATGGAGGAAGGAGGAACCATAGAGCCAAATGATGAAGGCATCCTAGACCTCTAGGAATGCTCGAAGGATGAAACAAATTCATTGAATAGATTGTTCCACTGGTAGATGGAAGATTATGAAGTGTTCCATTGACAGTGTAACATGCTACAGACCGGAGAAATCCAAGAAGAAGAGAAGGGCGTGCCTAGCTAGACACCTTCTGTTCGAGAAATCCAGGAAGAAGAGGAGAAGGGAACGTCTAGGTAGACATCTTTGGCCGAGTACGGAGAGTACTAAGAGAGAACGCCAACAGATGAGTTGGAACGTGACAAGGTACGAGGTAGTGAGAGAGTCAAAAAAAGAAGAGAGAGTGTAGTAAGCCACCTTTGGCCTACAATTTTTTGTGATTTCACCAGCTAAATTACTCAGGCATTTCATCAAACACTTTCAGTAGGAACAAAGTTTGCATTACTATTTGCTTAATTGATATACAGATTGTACTCAACAAATAATGTATTCCTCATTCTCCAACAAATCATTCGGTCATGTTCAAGAGTTCAACATAGACAGAATTACCAAGCGGCAATATTCAAGAAGACTAAATTAATCACATTGAAATGAACAAGAATCTTCATAAGACATTAACTATTTGATTGTTGGATAAAACCTCATGGCTTTCATTGGTAACAAGAAAGACATTACAAATAATATAGGCATAGAAAATTCAATCCTACATAGAACAACTCTAGCCAACAGTCAGCTTAAAATATCAAACCTGGAATTCCCTGTGAGTTGAACAACATGCTCTGTACAATCCAGATTTCCAGAATTCCCTGTGAGTTAAACTTGCATTCAATATAACCTGTTGAAGACTCTTCAAATAGTGGTCTATTTTATATTAGCTCCTCCGCTAAACCTGTATACTCAATACATCAAGACTAAAGGTTTTTCCCACTTCAATGCATCCACGTCACCCCTTTGTCTTATATGGTGTCTTCTATCAAATGCGAGTGTTCCTCCAATAAATACGACCCCAATGTAATTATTAATATCGACTATTAATTTCCTTTAATTCTTGCACATTTTCTGAAGTAACGATGACTAGAAAGATGAATTCCATTCTTCTCCATGTCCCATAATTGGTCGACTCATATAAAGCTGTTGTTACCATTGAATATTATTGACTTCCCAAGGCTATGATACGTTGCCTTCCCCAAATAAATCTCACAATGGACCATTTTAATAACTTCATATCGGCGCATAAGAGCTATTATCACCAATTTGAATTCCAATCGATAATATTAATAGTATTTTTTCTCCATGTCCCCAAACTCGATTCAAATGTTGTAGTGGCTATTACAGTAATGTGATGCATAAGCTCCACGACACTCCAAATCTGAGACATCTAGTGCCAGATGTCTTGCAATAGCAACCATGACTCATTTGGTTGTAAAAACTTGGCAGCGACTTAAGATATTATATTTAACTTCCATGATTCTTGGCCATTCTTCCCGTTCACGGAGACTCACATTTCTCCACTTATTAAGTTACTTGAGCACGTAACCAATTCCTTTACCAACTATGCTCGTCCAATCTTGAATGAAATGACTCGATTAGCATAAGTCTCTATTTTGTAGCGCTCAACTATATTACCCATCCTTTCCAGATTATAATGTCTCCATTCAAGTGCATTTTTTCTTCGTTCTTCGATTTATTAGCTATCTCAAAGAAGCGTCCACTAGCTTGAATTTAAAATCTGTGGTGGAAAGCTATATGACTATCGGCTTCCTGATTCAAAGTTGCAATTCCTTCCGAATTGAGTGGCGACAGTAACAATATTAATTTGGTACTTTTGCAGAGACCAGTCAAGAGCATGGAATTGAATTGGTGTCGACACAAGGAGATGAAAACTATAACAATGACTTTAATATGGTTACATCTTTGAAATTTATCGATGGAAAGAAATTTTGAATTAAAACCTTCGTTGCCTACTCCTTGTATTAAATCCTCAGCACCACAATCATAAACTCCCACGATAAAATTCAAATCTCATTCCATTCCTTCTGAGTGTTAAATAGCTTTGAGGTATTAAATTATGTATACTGGCTTAACACCGTCTATATGCAAACTACGATAACCTCTGGTAGCTATCAGTTCTTTTTTCCCTTTCGATTCTCCTATTAATAGTCACACCTATAACAATTCCATAATTCTGATAGGAAAGGTTAACAGATAGGGACAATTAATTCCATAACTCACCATATATTCAGCTAGAACGACCTCTGAAATTATTAGCCAACTGCTCTGTTATTAAGCTGGTCAATTCTTTAATAAATCTGCATAAACTCTGGGATATGGAATAGCTGAAAAGAATGCTGAACTATGAAAGAGATCATAGAACCTCAAACCCTCAAGCCTGAAACTTTGCAAACCTTCAATTCCCTTATATCAGAACCAAAATGAACAATACCATCATATTTTCTTTTGGGTAGTGAATCTCATATCACATCGGAAAACTGTCTTCATAGAAGACTTGTGAAAATCCATCAAAACTCCCACCGTTTAAGTCCGAGCGAGAAATCCAACAATCACCTAGGAAACATCTTTCAGCATTGAAGGTGATCTTCTTTCAGAGGTCTCCCCACCTCAGAAAGGCTGTGAACAACGTTCACCAACAAGAACCTGTACCAAACTCAAAAATCCAGCTTTCTAACAATGAGCTCCTTCGTTCTTTTATTCACCTCCTCCTTGTAACTCCTGGTGACTGTTTGAATTCTGCTCATTTTGCCTATTCACTTATAATTTGTCTTTTTGAGAATTCACTTTTTAAAAGTAACTTGATTAATTTATTCAACCTTTTCAAATAGTTACTTTTGTATTATTAATTTAAGTTGTCCCCTTTTAATTCAATTGATTTCGACAATTTAAATTAATAATTTAACTTTATGCTAACTTTAAAGATTGGGACATTACAGAGAGTATAAAAGGAAAAAAATAAACAAGGAAGTGTCAAAAGTTGAAAACATGAAAGTGGACAAAAAGAAAAACAAGGAGAAAGGTGGAAAAAGTAGAAAGGAAGCAAAAAATTTTAAAATTAGAGAAAAGGGAAAAATGGACAAAAATAAAAAGAAAGAAAAAAGAGATGAGGAGAGAGAAAAAAGAGATGAGGAGAGAGAAAAAGGAGATGAAGAGAAAAAAAAGAGACGAAGAAAAAAGAGATGAGAGAAAAAAAGACAAAGAGAGAGGAAAGAAAGACAAAGGAAAACAAAAAATCAAAAAATATGAAAAAATAAAAAGAGTCAAAGTGTGGAAGGTATAGGTACGAAAAATTATAAGGTGAAGCATTATTGGAAATTTATTAAAAGCCGTATGACCACATAAAACTCATAAGACATGGAAGGAAAGCGAGTTTCGGCAATTACCAAAGGCAAATAACTATTGGAGTGTATGCCATCAACAGGGGGAAACAATATCGCATGAATTGGACAAGGGAGAAATGTCTGACGATCAATGAAGTTTGGCCAATCACACCGTATGATGTACAAATGAGACTAAAAAGGCAAGGGCGAGTGAAATTGTGAAAAGTTCAAAGGGGAAGAAGCCCACACGGGATAAAGAGAAGGTCATATAGTGCAATGAGTTGATTGCCGTACGAAGTCCAAGAGAAGTAGCCGTACGAGGAAGTGTAAAGGCAACCGTACGAGTCGAAACCCTAGCTGTACGAGGAGAGTTGTCAGTACACAGAGAAGGGAGCCATACAGGTTGAGAGGTAGAGGCAAAAAGCTTGTACGATGTATCAAACTCCAACGTCTGACCATCAAAGTTGCTAAACATCCGTACGAAGGGATTAAAAAGGCCTTATGAAGTAATACAAGAGAAGTCGTACGAGTGAACAATTTACAAGTTGTACAAACCACAAAATTAAAGGTTGTACAATACAGGGAGAATTCGTACGAGTTGGAAAGCACAATCAAGCAAACCTTACGAGATAAGCAGAGAGTGAAAGCCGTACGAAGAAGTAATTCAAATGCCATACAAATCATTGATCAGAAGGCCGTACGAGTTAAGGAAGGCCGTACGAATCATTAATGTGCAAACCGTATGAAATAAACTCAAAACAGGCACTATACGAACAAGTGGAATCGAGGCCTTACAAATTGAAGAGAAGATAGCACGATCAAAACAAATCAGAGCCAAAGCCGTACAAGTGAAAATCACACCAAGAAGGGAGAAACTGAATTGCGCAGATAAGAGGAATAAGAAAAATAGTGCATAATCTGTGTTATTCGGGTTTGTCAGCATTATTTTTTGCCTCTTAAAAAATCATGAAAATGAGGTGCGCCATGGAGTTCTGTGCAGTTTTAGAAGTCTTAAATTTGTCTTGGTGGCAGGGGTGCTACCCCTCAATCTCGACTTGTACTGCGACAGGGAGCGCGCCTGGGGCATAGCCCCTGAACCTCGTGAGGGGCGTTGCCCCTTGACCCCGTTGGGGGCACTGCCCCCAAGCCCTCGCAAGGGGCGCTACCTCCAGACCTCGCGGGGGGCGTTGCACCTCGACCCTGCTAGGGGCACTGCCTCTAGACCTTTGCAAGGGGTGCTACCCCTTGACCCTATTGGGGGTGTTTCCCCCAGACCCCCATCAAATTCAATTGAATTACCAAATCCCAGTGCAACCAGCCACCATGGCATGCCTAGATCCACTAGCCTCACGCCCAAAGTCACTAGTATCATAGTCAATTCACCTAGCCCCACGGGCATGCACAACACCATCACAGTTGGATATGGGACATGATTCCTTAGTGGTACATGAGGCCAAGAGGATCTTGGCGTTTATGAAGCCGACCGAGACTACTAGGAGAGAGTTGGCGGAGAAGGATTGAGTAATGGCTGAGAGGAACAGACTGTTGGCTCAGTTGGCTAAGGTGATGGTTTTCAAGCGGACGAGAGTTGCCACTCTCGAGAGGCAGTTGGTAGAGAGGAACACACTGCTGGAGGATGCACAATGAATGGCAGTGGAGAGGGAGAGTTAGTTCAATGAAAAGGACAAAGACTTGGCTCGCCTGTTTTTGGTTTTCAATCATCTGGAAGACGACTACTTTGTGGGGGGGATGATGTAGTCGGTCGAGAGTGTACTTGGTCGGCCGTGAGTAATAAATAAGACTTTAGTTAAAGTTAATATTTTCTATGTACTTGTCATGTTAGTTGTCTCGGGAATTAAGTTCCTGACGAAGTAATTAGTTGTAATGAAAGGTTGCGACGGTCGGTCTCTCAACCACCGCCAGCGTACTATATGTATTCAAGTCATGTAGTCAGGAAACAATGTTATTCTAGAGACTATTCGGTTATGTACTTGTGCTACACTGTTATAGTACGGATGATTGTACTTGCATACACTCTATCAATAAAGACAACATGATTATTCTATGCATTGTGTTCTAGTATGTACGTTATGTTCTGTAAGTTATTCTTGTTTACTCTCAGAGTACGTTGGAATACATCCCTGTGAGTAAACAATGAGTAGTAAAAATTTTCTTTTCTTTTCAATAATAAGTGCACCATTTGAAACATAACCTTTCCAAACTTTTCCATTGCATAATCAAAGAATCATTTCATCAATACAAGTATGATTTCACTTTTCATATATTTAAGAGAACATTTCACATTTACAATTTCCATATAGATGGATACATGATTACATACATAGCTTCAACAAGCTTACATGAACTAGAAATACAAATGGTCTAGAATGTCCTCCCAAATCTTGGCCGCCAACTGCATGAGGACAAGCATCACTCAAACGCTTTTCTGCCAACCATGGACTTACTGTGGTCTCCCGCACATCTACTAAACTTGGTGAGATGGCCCTCCTTTCAACGAAGAGATTGGTTTGGTAACCTCATTCTTCCTTTAGCCTTTTCTGAGCATGGTGATGTGTCCTACATATCTAGAGCTACCATAATGTGGCTACAACTACATTTATGATATTCCTAGCCTAGTATGTAAATCAGATCACAATGAACGGACAGTGTAAACAATGGCCACTTACACTACTTTGGCCAAAGATTATCACCCAGTACTTCGAGTGAGGGTCATCTATTTCACCACCTTCATAGCTTAATTTGTTTTTGACCCTTAGTATTCTATACATAGGTAATCCCCTTTCCCGAGGATTTCCTAACCCCAGGAATAACCTTCCCATTAACTCATATTTAAATGACATTGCTACTAAGTATCTCAAAACAACTCTATCTTATGCTACCCACCTGGAGTATTGACATACTACGTATAGCACAAATACAATACATTCGTATAAAGTCCAATATAGTATATATATCTATATAAGTATAAACCAAATAGAAAGGTTTCACAAATACAAGAAACAATCAAGGAACAAGCAATCATATCCAAGCATCAAAACACACATACAAGACATTCTTTTCCAAACATGGCAAACATGAATAAACAATCTTTTCAACATAATAACAAAGGAGTAGAAATCAGCATGCTTGTATGAAAGCTCCAACTGATAATTCCTCCTTCCTAGCTTAATTGCTCAAGCTTGCTTGCAACTTCCTCTAAGAACAACCCAATTCCCACTTCTGGCCTCTTACCAAATCTCTCAACAACACTAATGCAAAATAACAAAACAACTCTCTAACTCTCAAGCTCTCAACTCACTTTTGCACAAAAAATGCAGCAGAATAACAATGGAGTAATTAGATCGAAAAGTGTAACAAATGGTAGAATGAGCACCTCTATATATACTAAAATGTGAGCAACCAAAGGCTACAAACAAGCTAACACTTCTTGCACCTTTCTATCCTCATGCAATGACTCATCAAACTAACTTACAGATTTGCAACACATAACAGTCCTCACCTTTCAAATGGCTGAGTCGACTTGTTTCAAGAGACAACAAGACTCTTTTACTGAGTCAAATGAACAACAAGCTTTTTAGCAAGTTTCCTACTTGGTTTGCAAGTCGACTACCCTCCCATATAGCTGCCAACTTTACTTTGACTGAGTTACATGCTTAAACATAATGCTACACCTGTACATGGCACGGGTTTAGACTTCTTAAAGGCTTCAGACGTTATTATATATGGCACCACCTTCCATATATTAGCGCCTTTTATTTGCTGTGCTGGCTTTGACAAAGTCAGCAATTCTAATGTATACTCAAACGCTTCATAGAAGTGTTATTTCATGCGCTTCATAGACTCAACAATATACATGTTGCAATGGTAATCACTATCAACTTCATGCACTGTTAAAGACTCATTCAAATATAGAATTCTGCATTTATTCTATATGAAACTTATAATCTTTATGCCTACCTTCATGTGCAGGCTTAGACTTAGTCTTTACTTTGTTCATGCGCAGATTATAATGTATAAGAGGCAGCGCTATAATCAGCACATAAGCTTATTTAAAGCGCTTGATTCATATCAACTTCAGTGCTTATTACATGCACTATATATATATATATATATATATATATCTCAAACATTTAACATTATAATGCGCTATACAAACACTTGTCATTATATATATATATATATATATATATTTTTTCTCAAGATTATCAAATACATTAATTGCCAATTAATAAATATTGTTACACCCCGTTGAGCTACTACTTATTACTTTTACCTAGTTGGGTGAAAATGCTTTAAATGAGTGTATTTATGTTTTATGTGTTTTGGAAATATGATGAAAAAATGTTGATTTAATTTGATGATATGAAATGATTCTGATTGTGAAATATATGATGCAAATGAATATATTTTTTTCAGCTAACTACTGTTGCAAAGTGTTAAGTTGGATGCAAGAATTGAATCAAGCCTCTTGAAGAGGGGATGTATCACTCAAGGAGAAAAACTTGGTCTGTTAACCTTTGATAAAGACCTAGGCCCGAGCTTTCACACACACACTTCTAGTTTGGTCAAAATTAGGGATAATAGCAGAATAGTAGTTACCTTTAGTCTTGCTTGTGGTTTGTTTGTGAACGTCTCTGTCTAGGGGTTAAAGGTGTTGAGTCTCTTTGTGAAGTTTGAGTTCTTCTTTATGTATTTATATTTAATCGATGGGATATATACATAAAGTGTATATGTATGTGTAAACGATATTCCTCATACACATGAGTAAATATGCACATGAGTATATGTAGATAGATGTATCTACACATGCTCATGGACAAATTACCCATATGCAGGGGAATATCAATTGGACAGGGTGACATATATATATATACATACATTCCATGTATATATGTCAATTGATATGATTGTG
>VDFB02075414.1:0-23653 GCA_007258455.2 Sequoia sempervirens
TTTTAAAACTATGCCTTTGCTTAAATTTATTTAATCAATTTATGCATTCGCATTTTTGTGAATTTTTAAGATGGAAATGATTTATAAATCTACTCAGACGAATAGGAAAATAGATAAATGCTAATTTTCCAATATAAAAAATAGCTCTCCAAATTCAAACTATACAAAAAAATAAGTAATATGTTAAATGGCGAAATGTGATTGGGCGATGCTACTGGTTAAAAGCATTTCGGGAAAATGCATAAGTATTCCTGCCTTGATGCTAGGAACGAATAAAATTTAGAATATACAAAACAGTTTATCCAAGTGAGTGCTAGAAAGCCGAAGGAAAAGCTCTAGTCTTCAAATGCTTGGAAAACTTCCCAGTCAAACAGTAGACCATGAGCTTTCCACACATACCAATCAATTCTATGATTTTAAAGATTGAATATATACATATTTTAAGCCATCTATTATCTGTTCTCTGTATATGTGTAAACATTTTTTGAATTCACTTGCAAGTTGCAATGATTGTGAAGCATTCTGTGTTCAAATGCTTTTAAATAAAGTTACACGAACATATGAACAATAATATAGTGTGGAATAGAATGGACGCCTATGCAAAGATGAAAATAGTTGGCTCTTCTGGCAATTTCTCAAGACTCTCTAAGTTAATACAGTTAGGCTAGGAATATGTGAGGTATACATATGATCATTGAAAAGAAGCTCTATCTGTAACAATACAAGGCAAAGAGGGAAATATTATTTTTTAAATGATTTGTGTATTTTGATTCAAAATTTTTTAATATGTGTTATTATCAGTCATGCATTTGAAAACAATGTTACTCCATATACAAATAAATTTAAGCAAAGGCATAGATCTCAAAACTCACAGCTTTTATTAATACAAAGGAGACGTTTACAGTGACTGAGCAAAAGTTCCTGTGCTCATTGAATGAACACCAAGAGACAAGTTACTCAAGGTAACAAATTGCTACTTTTATTTATTAAATCCACGTCTTATCATGCTTAGATGAATGTATATATCCTACTCTAAAGCTCCCATTTTATTAAAAGATGGGAAAATGGTCAGAAAGATTGTGTATCTGTCAATGTGGATAGGCAAGATTGATTCAACTGATATGGAGGATAAAGATGACTAATAATTAAGTATGACTAACCACTCAACACAATTAATTCATTAGTCAATTAGCTTGATTGATCGCTGAATTAACTTGTTTGAAAGCTATCATATTAAGCCAATTAGCTAATACGCCACATACAGTATGACATTTGAGATTCAAATAAGTCCCATGTATGCAAATATGCTATTATGTTAAAGCCACATAAACATTGATCTTCCAACTCCATGGGGTTATTGTATTTCCATTTGCCCAAGTTCATTTCATTCCATTATCCAGCACTAATTATTAAATGTTTAAACCAGCTACATGCAAACAGAAATCACAACCTATAGTATCCACATACACCTATGCACAAGTACATGTTATCCAACATATTAACACACACATGGTTTTCTAGTGCTAGTTTGTTAATTGCCTTTGATCAACAGTTTAAATGTACACAAGGATAATTGTAATTATTTCTTTGTTTTAATTATTATGTACTTAAAGACTAATTAGCAGCTACCTAATTATTTAACTAATAGTATTGGCATGCAATTTTGTTCACAAGTCTTTAAAAACAGCATTATTCACACACCAATAACGATTCTCATTTGTAACCTTTCTATCCAAATCATCTTGATTCAATAAGATGTTGTGACATACACTAATTGGATGTATCTCATCATCTTTGTTATCAGGATGCCAACAACCTTGAATAGTATTTGTCCTTGAGTGTATCTGGATGCCATGAATTATGAATTCTACTTGCATGTGGCTTGATTGCACAAGTAGTAGTAAGTGCTACATAATGGTACAAATCACAACTCATAGCATCCATATGCACCTATGCACAAATACATGCTATCTAACACTTTAACACGCACATGATTTTCTAGTGCTAGTTTGTTAATTTCCTTTGATTAACAATTCAAATGTACACAAGGATAATTGTAATTGTTTCTTTCTTTTAATTGCTATGTGCTTAAAGACTAACTAGCAAAATTTGTATATTTTTGATTACTGCAAAGTGGTCCCATAAAGAGAGCTTTGGAAAAAAAATTATGTTAACGTGTGTGATAATGAGAGCATTGGAACAATGAGGCAACAGTGTATTGCTTTGAGCTTTTTCGTTGTCATCAAAGCATAAAGGATAGAGGGATTTTGTTTAAAGTCATGGTTATTGTCCTCGTAGGCATAAATGCAAACAATGGGAGCATACAGAAAACAGGTGAACTCTTTGAGAAAATCGTCAAAGAAAAACTATTATATATGATTATTTGTTTATATATTCATTCATTTGTAGAAGGAAAAATGGGAAACTAATACAATAGTAGGTAGTTATAACCCCCAAAAAGAATGAAACCTAGAACATAAGCAACATCCATAAAATTGTGCTTTAAAGTACCTAATGCACTAGAGAATTTACCATAGCAGAATACAAATTTTCATTTGCACAGAGATAGACAAAAGAATGCAGTAGAAACCAATTTTCTGCCAGCAAGCATTTATATTATGCCAGACGTCGTGGTGATTGTTCTCGTAGGAAAACATGTAAAATATGAAAGCATCTATAATCCAAGTGAACTATTTTACAAAGCTCCTCAAGAAAATGTGGTTCTAGGGAATGGAATGAGCAATATGAGACGGTACAAGGGTAAATGAGAAATATGAACTTGCCTAAATCAACATGAATGAAATGTGAGATAGAGCTATTGAGTAATATGCTACATATACTGTGACATTTAAGCTTCAAAGATCTTGCCCAGAGACACACATATACATGCATCCATGTGTATTGTAATACATGCATCTATGTATACACATATACATGTATCCATGTGTACTGCAATACATGCATCTATGTATACATGCACCCATGGATATGTGTATCTATGCAACTTCATATGCAATTCATGAATATTTCCATACATGCATATTTAAGCATTTATGTATCCAGCTATACATCCATCTATCTATCGATGTAACTATGTTTCTATGTATTCTTCTACCTATAGATGCATCCATGCATATATGTATATGTGCTTCTATGTTCATATGTATATAGGCATCTATCCATATATGTGTCGATGTATCTATGGATACATCCATTCATAGATACTATCTATCCATGCAACTATGTTTCTATGTATTCTTCTACCTAAAGATGCATCCATGCATATATGTATCTGTGCTTCTATGTGCATATGTATACAGGCATCTATTCATATATGTGTCGATGTATCTATGGATACATCTATTCATAGATACATGTATCTATGCATCTATGGATACCATGATAGATGCCCACATCCATGTATCTATGGATACATGTATCAAGAAGCTCGTTAATGTGAAATGTGCCCAAGGATAATTATACTTATTTCTCTCCTTTAATTGTTATATATTCAAAGACTAATTAGAAATCCAAACAGCCTCTTCTTTAGTCAGATGCCATTCAGTAATTTTGTATCAATGAATTATGTACCTTCAGCTATGCTTTCAAAGAATAAGTCAATAGTGTGTTGCTTTGAGCTTTTCCGTTGTCATCAAAGCATAAAGAATAGAGGGATTCTATTAAAAGTCGTCATTATTGTCCGCATAGGCATAAATGCAAACAATGGGAGCATATAGAAAACAGGTGAACTGTTTGACAAAACTCATCAAAGGAAAACTATTATATATGATTATTTGTTTACATATTCATTCATTTGTAGAAGAAAAAATGGGAAACTAATACAACAGTAAATAGTTATAACCCGCGAAAAGAATCAGACCTGGAACAAGAGAAACATCCAAAAAATTGCGCTTTAAAGTACCTAATGCACTAGAGAATTTATGATAGCACAATACAAATTTTCATTTGCACAGAGATAGACATATGCATTTGTAGCTATATGCAAATATGCATGAATACATCCTTCCATGTAACATATGCATTTGTAGCTATATGCAAATATGCATGGATCCTTGTATACATGTATTCATTTCTCAATCTGTCCATGTTATTCTGTTCTCTATGTATGCTTCTCTAAATTCGGTTTGCTTAACAGTTTCCAAAGCATTTTGAACACATTGTCCTTACATTCCTCCGAAGCTCTTGCTATGTGACAAGTCCAAAGCACATTAGCTCCAAATTTCTCACTATGGAAGAGCTCTGCACAATGGACAAAAGGGTTTCTACATAATGCCTATGAAACCACATTTCATAACAAGTTCTACCTGTTGTTCAATGCCAAACTAGTTGCCAATGAACAGGAAAAGCTTTAAAACTCTCAGTTAACATGTAAAGGGTTGGATAAAATGTATACATAGACACATAGCTGCACACAAGCATTTAAAGCAGATGCAATAGTAATCTGCTATATACACACATACATACATGGTAACATAGATACATGCATACATATATACATAATTACATGCACACATATATACATGTATTCCTGTATGCATGGATGCATAGAAAGACAATGTTTCATGGGATTGTTAAAGAGTTCACTTGCTTTCTATATGCTTCCATACTTTGCATGTGTGCCTATGAGGACAATAACCACAATATTTGACAATATTCCTCTATCCTTTATGACACCACATTGGTTCCAAAGCTCTCTTTATGGGACAGTTGTGCATTGCCTCTGAGACTCAAATGAAATATTTAAATGGATAACACTTAAAATGATCTAAAGTATGATTTTATAATCAAAGTATCCAAATGCATTGCAGCAATGCGAAACCCAACTTCCATTTAAGATGTACAATGAAAGTAAACTGAAGGGAAAATGCATTTGCTTCAAAGTTTATAAAGCAATTTCAACACATTGTCTAGCCATTGTCCAGAATATGGTTTTCTATCAGCATACTCCTTGATCCTTCTCTACGTCTAACTGCTATTTTGTTAATTGACTTTGATTGAAAGGTGAAAATGTGAAATATGGCCAAGGATAGTTATACTTATTTCTCTCTTTTAATTGTTATATATTCAAAGACTAATTAGCAATCGAAACAGCCTCCCCTTTAGTCAGATGCCATTCAATGCATTGATTTTGTATCAATGAATTATGCATCTTTAGACATTAGTTTGAATCAAAGTATGCATTTGGCTTCAGAATCAAATTCTAAAAATAAAAAAGACTATGTTTAAATTATAAAGTACAATCAACCACCAAAGAAATTGATTGGATAGTAATTGCATTTCTGATATCATGTTATTCAACGAAGATCTACTTTTGAAGCCCAATCGGTTAATTTTTATGAACCATATAGCATATGCCACTCACAATACCCATTTGTAAATATTGTCCTTGTAACAAAAAGCAACGGTATGTCTACAAGTATAATCAATATAGTGAGAATCTTTAATTAACCTTTTTCTTTGTCTACTCTATGCAATTGTAAACAAAGGACAAGGTTCATTCTAGAAACTCACCTTGTACTCTTTTCTTGAAGAATTTGCTATAGTTGGACCGCTACACCACCTCTCCTCCTCCAATCAGAAGCATTGCACCATGTAATAAGCTTTCATTAGAAAACAAAGACCATTTGTTTGTTTTTTCTAAAAGAATAGCAATAAAGCTCAAGGAAATGACCAAAATGCAAACAACTCCCAAAATTACATTTGCAATATATAACACTCCTACTGCGATGGATACTAATAGCCAAAACCAATAAAACACTAGCAAGCATTTTTTAGATTCAAGAGACACAAGTATAAATGTAAATCAGATTAACTAGACAAACTAGTTCCCATAGGTTCTTGTACCAGAAATCTTCTAGTAATGAATTTAACTGCTCTTTTGCACGAAGTCTAAAATTATTTCATCAAGCAATATTACTTCACTACTCTATGGCAACATTGCAATTTGAATTCTAAAACATACTTGGCATAGCTTTTTTATAACCCCAAGATACAATTTTCTAACTTCCCAAGCATTCAGTCTAAGTTTTCCAATTACAAAATCTCAAATTGTTGTTTGCTTGGTATGTTTGTTCCTTGAATTTGATCACTGGGTAAAATGTGTACAAGGATAATTGTAATTTGTTCTTTCTCTTAATTACTATGCATTTAAAGACTATTTTATAGCCACCTAATTAATTAGTTACCTAATGATACAAGGATAAATGACAAATATGGAATTGACTACTTTGACATGAGTAAAATGTCACATGGACCTATTAGCTAACACGCTACATATACTGTGACTTTTGCGTGCTTAATCCATCTACATGTAAGTACAAATCACAACCCATAATTAAAATCTCCCCAAGGATATTTATAATTATTTCTTACTTTTTATTATTATGTATTTAAAGACTAATTAACAGCCACCTAATTAATTAGATACCAAATGAAAGAAGAATAAATGAGAGCTACCAACTCAATTAAAATGCCAAAGTTAACATGTGAATATCAAGGTGTCCAGATTTAATACTCATTGCATTCCCCAGAACCACATTTTCCTTAGGAGTTTTGTAAAATAGTTCACTTGTCCTATAGAAAGCAAGTGAACTCTTTAACAATCCCATGAAACATTGTCTTTCTATGCATCCATGCATACAGGGATGCATGTATATATGTGTGCATATAATTATGTATATATGTATGCATGTATCTATGTTACCATGTATGTATGTCTGTATATAACAGATTACTATTGCATCTGCTTTAAATGCTTGTGTGCAGCTATGTGTCTATGTATACATTTTACCCAGCCCTTTACATGTTAACTGAAAGTTTGAAAGCTTTTCTGTTCACTGGCAACTAGTTTGCAATTGAACAACAGGTAGAACTTGTTATGAAATGTGGTTTCATAGGCATTATGTAGAAACCCTTTTGTCCATTTTGTAGAGCTCTCCCATAGTGAGAGCTTTGGAGCCAATGTGCTTTGGACTTGTCACATAGTAAGAGCTTCGGAGGAATGTAAGGACAATGTGTTCATAATGCTTTGGAAACTGTTAAGCAAACCAAATTTAGGGAAGCGAACCCAAACTCGCAATTGCTTTAAGCTTTTTGACTGTCAGCAAAGCATGAAGGCTAGAGGAATTTTACTATTATCAGATGTCATGGTTATTTTCCTCCTAGGCACACATTCAAAATATGGAGGCATAGACAGCACAAGTGAACTATTTGACAAAATTTCTTGGTGAAATGTGGTTCCCTGGAATCCAATGAATATTTAGTCTGTGCACCTTGATGTTCACATGTTAAATTTTTCATTTTTATCTAGTCTCTAGTTCTCACTTACTCTTCTATCATCTCATATCTAATTAATTAGGTAACAGTTAATTAGTGTTTAAATACATAACATTTAAAAGGAAGCAATAGTTATAATTATCCTTGTGCACATTACACCTATAACTCAAATCCAATTAACAAAACAGCAATAGAAAACTATGTCCATGTTAATATGGTAGACACTATGTATTTGTGCATAATTCTATAAGGATACCATGTGTTGTGATTTTTGCTTGAATGAAGTTTGATGAAACAGTTGATAGTTACTGCTAGACAGCCAAATGAAATTAACTTAGGTAAATGGAAATAGAATGACCCCATCCAATTGCAAAATGAATATTTATGTGGCTTTTACATGATAGCAGGCCTACAGCCATGAGACTTCCTTGAAGCTTAAATGTCACAGTATATGTAGCATATTACCCAATAGCTCTATCTCACATTTCATTCATGTTGATTTAGGCAAGTTCATATTTCTCATTTACCCTTGTACCGTCTCATATTGCTCATTGCATTCCCTGGAACCACATTTTCCTGAGGAGTTTTGTAAAACAGTTCACTTGGATTATAAATGCTTTCGTATTTTACATGTTTGCCTACAAGAACAATAACCACGACCTCTGACAGAATTTAAATGCTTACTAGCAGAAAGTAGGTTTCTACTGCATTCTTTTGTCTATCTTTGTGCAAATGAAAATTTGTATTCTGCTATGGTAAATTCTCTAGTGCATTAGGTACTTTAAAGTGCAATTTTTTGGATGTTGCTCATGTTCTAGGTTCGATTCTTTTTGGGGGTTATAACTACCTACTGTTGTATTAGTTTCCCATATTTTTTTTCTAGAAATGAATGAAAATATAAACAAATAATCATATATAATAGTTTTTCTTTGACAAATATTGTTAAACAGTTCACCTGTTTTTTGTATGCTTCCATTGTTTGCATTTATTCCTACAAGGACAATAACCACGACTTTTAACAAAACCCCTCTATCCTTTATGCTTTGATGACAACAGAAAAGCTCAAAGCAACACACTGTCGACTCATTGTTCGAAAGCTCTCATTATCGCACACGTTGACATTATTTTGGTTCCAAAGCTCTCTTTATGGGACCGCTTTCCAGTAATTTAAAATATACAAACTTTCCAGGGCTCACATGCATGAATTAAAATGGACAAGAGGGTTTGTTTCCCATTTTTTGTTCTACAAATCAATGAATAGATAAACAAATAATCATATATAATAGTTTTTCTTTCACAGGTTTTGTCAAAGAGTTCACATGTTTTCTATATGCTCCCATTGTTTTCATTTATGCCTACGAGGACAATAACCACGACTTTAAACAAAATCCCTCTATCCTTTATGCTTTGATGACAACAGAAAAGCTCAAAGCAACAGACTGTCGACTCATTGTTCCAAAGCTCTCATTATCACACACATTGACATAATTTTGGTTCCAAAGCTCTCTTTATGGGACCGCTTTGCAGTAATCAAAATATACAAACTTTACAGGGCTCACATGCATGAAGTAAAATGGAAAAGAGGGTTTCTACATAATTCCTATCAAACGCAGATGAAACCTTCGCATTTCAACAAGAAATTTGAATAGATAATACTAAAAGTAGTTTAAAATACGAATTTATACTCAAAGTATAAGAATGCCTTAAAGCACTATGAAACCCTACTTGCATTTCTCGTATCAAATAGAAGAAAACAACATAAAGTTACCTCTTCTGACCTCAAGCAATTTGTTTCTCACTGTCCAGTGCGCAATTTTGCAACTACAAAATCTCCTGCTCGATCGCTACAAACTCTTCCTCAGAACATGCGCTTATAGAACACAAAAACATCACACACAAAGTAATAGAGATGCATACCAAGTCGCTTAACTCTATATTGAATTACCAAAGTACCCTGGCCATGCATGGCCACCAAGCCATTCCAGCGCCTTCACCTCGAGCCTGATGCCATTTAATGCATTTAATTTCTATTAATGCATTACGTACGTCTACCTGCCAGCTTTATAAACTATGCCTTTACTTAAATTTATTTAATCAATCTATGCACTCGCATTTTCCTAATATTTTAGTGCATTTAATCTGCATTCATGGATTACGTACCTCTAGCCACTAGTTTTATTAAAACTATGCCTTTGATTAAATTTATTTACTCAATTTATGAGTTCGCATTTTCCTGAATTTTTAAAACAAAAATGATTTATAAAGCTACTCTGATGAATAGGAAATTAGATAAATGCTAATTTTCCAATATAAAAAATAGCTCTCCAAATTCAAACTATACAAAAAAAAAGTAATATGTTAAATGGCGAAATGTGATTGGCTGATGCTACCGGTTAAAAGCATTTTGGGCGAATGCATAAGTATTCCTGCCTAGACGGCAGGAACTAATAATATGGTAGTCATAAAATAAATAGTGAAAGGTAGAAAGACACATAATCATAGTTTATGCAGGATTAAGTTCAAAATAAAAGATGAAATGGTTAAATTGGGGTTAAGTCTAAACACCAATAAAAATAATGTAGTTATGAAGCAACAAAAGCATGATCAATAGAAGGGAGATCATGGTCATCAAGTTTACCCATGCATCATCAAGTATGGAATAATCATTGATAGGCTCCTAGATACTAAGAGCACTCTCCTATGCTTGAACTTCATCAATAGGCTATTGAGTACAAGCATGAGAAATAGTCAAGTCTAAGCTAGGGTACTTACAAGAATTTAGCCAACCAAGATCACCATACTTATGCCAAGAGGCAAAAGGTGGTTGAGAGAGCTAAGACCACCCATGAGCAACATAATTCTTAGAGCCTTTTGGCTAAGAGCCTTGAAATTAGGATCCTAAATATCTTCTAGCAAATTGACTACAACCACATCTATGCCCATGAGATGGGGAGGAGGCAAGAACTAGAACTCTAGAATTCGTGTAGGGAACATTACCCAAATGATCAAAGAGTTCTTGTAGATGTGTAACTTCCATTCTAACAATACAAGTTTGCACCTAGATTTGCATAAGAACATTGGAGAAAATCATAGCTTTAATGTATCTAGATAAACATGAACATCAATTGAACAACCTAAAAAGAGAGTTCAATTTTTATTTTTCAAAATACTGAAGATAATTTCTATTTTGAAAGCATGCCAAATATAGACAAATTTAAATGGAAGATAGGATTAATTTCCTAACAAAACCATATACTGTGAAAAGGGATTGGGCCAAAAAGGCTTTTAAAAAATGATGTATCAAACTTCAAGTTTTCTAAGCTCTAGTGTAGATCCAAAAAGGATGCTTGAGAGTCTCTAATTGTCCATAGAAAGGATGGCATGGGTTGAGAACTCCTAGATGAGATAAACAAGAGCCAAGTAGAGACCTTGGTAAGGAATGCGCCACATGAAATGAGCTAATTCAAGCTCAAGAATAGCCACTTAAACAATCTAGAACCATTGATTCCAAGTTTCAGGAGATAAGGCATAAGCCACAAGTATTTCTTGCAATATCTATAATTGCAAAATTGTGTTTTACGATACCAATTTGAATCTTTCCACTAGGACTTGAAGGACCTAAACCAAATTTTATGAATCATATGAGAAGGGATGACATCAATAATAGTTTGGAAGGTCTCCCAATCCTAATTGGATAGCCAAAATTATTAACTTGGCTTCAAGCAAGGATATCTAAAATTTGAGGTGGCTTCATCAAGGAGATATAAAAGAGTTTTAATTACTTTGTTAAAGAATTTCAAATCATGAACCCAATGGGATTTAGCAAGAAGATGATCTTGATTGGATAGAACTAGAGACTATCAAATAGATTGTTGGTTAATTGAGAGACTAATGTGACCAACCCAAAGAATCCAAGGCTTGATGGTGTATACACCTAAAAATGGTCATCACCTTTAATTAATTAAATACTAGCTATTTGATTAATATTTCAACTACATATAAATAAATGCTCAATTTATTTATATTGTTCACCCTTCTCTAATTCTCCAAAATTTAAAACACTTTCTTCTAAATTAATTAAATAAACACCTAAAAATAGTCATCACCTTTAATTAATTAAATACTAGCTATTTGATTAATATTTCAACTACATATAAATAAATGCTCAATTTATTTATATTGTTCACACTTCTCTAATTCTCCAAAATCTAAAACACTTTCTTCTAAATTAATTAAATAAACAAGGTTCCCTAAACTTGTTTTATTTAATTAAACTTCATTAAATCCAATTAGGAATTAGAGCACATTTCTATAACTTTTTGTGTGCCACCTCATCAAGGTCACATGAAAATAAATAACTCTAATTTTTAATTAGAATTATCCTCCACCAATTTCAAAAAGCACATGGTCTTTCCTTCCCACACTTCCACCAATTTCAAAAAGCACATGGTCTTTCCTTCCCACACTTCCACCAATTTCAAAAAGCACATGGTATTTTCTTCCCACACTTCCACCAATTTTGGAGCACATGATTTATTCCTCCCACACTTGAATCTTCCATCCAAATGGCATGTTTCCCATTGGTCAAGAGATTCTTCCACATACATGGCATGGTCTTTTCTTCCCACACTTCCACCAATTTTGGAAGCACATGGTCTTCTCTTCTGACACTTGAATCTTCCATCCAAATGGCATGTTTCCCATTGGTCAAAAGATTCTTCTACACACATGACATGTTGTCTTTGGTCTAGGGGAAATCATGATTCTCTTCATCTTCACTATCCATTTTTCTTATTCGAATCTGGACCGTTGATTATTGCCACAGGTCACTATATGCTTGGAAAAGGCTATAAATACAACCCTGGGGCCTTGTATTTTGCATCCACATTTGAAGAAAAGTTATCATGCAGGTTTATCATTGGAGCTTGGAGCATTCTTGGAGTCTTATAGTTAGTTTTTATATCATTTTTTGCACCATATTTAGATCTTAGATTAACATATTGCTTCGTAGTTGCATTTTATCATCCATCTTGCATCATAGTTGCATTTTAGATTAGTTCATTTTAAGTTTGCATTTGAGCATATGGAGTATCATCTTAGTAATTTTTAGTTTGCATTTGAGCATATGTAGAATCATATATAGATCATCATAGTTCAATACCATAGCATCCACCTAAGTAGGTATTTTTTATTACTCTTATTAAGTCAGTGGTCCTCTTATCTAAAATTTGAGAAGCTATATAGGGATTTTTTTAGACCTCTATAGATCCAATAATTCATTTTTAAATCTAGCTGATGACAATAGTAGGAACTATTAATGAAATCCTTTGCCTCATCAATATGCTGTATCCTTAGTTCAATACCATAGCTAGTCATAGGGGCTTAATAATGCGAAATACAATGCCTTATAATAATAATTTTTCCAAAGAAATTTACCACTAAATATTTGATGATCCATTGCCATAGGAAACAATGCTTTGATGATGAATTGAAATTATTCCTAAACCACTAGCATCATGAGGGAGAAAACAAAATTTCTAAGAAATACAATAAAATCCTTTATACTCATCTATAGAGGCCTAAAAAAAATCCCTATATAGCTTCTCAAATTTTACATAAGAGGACTTAAAGAGACTTAACAAGAGTAATAAAAGTGGGCAGTGCCTAAAATTTTAGAGCACACCTAGAACTTACCTTAGCTAAAGAAATTGATGATCCAATAATTCTATTTTACTAGAAATCTGGCGATGACAACACCACAGAACCAAGCGATTCTTGAAAAGAGTAGAGGGAATGCTAGAAATCAAAAATAATTTATTCATGCTCCATTTTTTAATTTCCAGCAAATGGTCGAGAATCAGCTGGATTTGGAAGAAAAATCACATTTTAGAACATTGGATCTTTTTCATTTACATTTCAAAGAAAGTAAAGAACTGTTTTGATATTATTCTCATCCTCAAGTAGACTAAAATAATCATTAGAAAAATTCCCATTGACCCAAATGGGTAGATGGAGTGTGCTAAAATATAGCCAAAGACTTCAACAAACATAAATTGTAGAAACTAAAGGGCATCCATGAGTGAATAAACCAAAATCCCAAAAGATTGCATTTCTAACCATTAATGGTAATTTTGGCCAAAGGTGTCAATTGATAACATCCTAAAAGGTAAATTAAAATTTATTTAAAATAGGAGATTACATAAAGCTTGCTTGTCAAAGAATATAGGGTCATTTAATGTAGTTGTAAGCATTAGTGAAGTCAATTTTTATTAATATTGTAGTTAATTTCTAAGAACACAAGGCCCACTCCATCTCTTCCCAAATAACAATAATATTATAAATGATGTGTCATGACCCGATAAAATCAATTTTCTCAAGATAGATCGATTGGGGAAAGAGTTGCTTTAGCTTGAGACCAAGAGATTTGACAATTTAATCTTGTAGGAGATATTTAATAAGGTGATATGATGCTAGTATAGTTTCCTCTCGGTTTCTAGCTTTAGGTATGAACTTAATATTTCCTTTGTTGATTATGTTTCCTAAAGAGTTCTCATAAAATATTCTAGATAGGCCTTGTGGAGGTTTTCACCCATAGTATCACATTTTTTTATATAACTCACATGTGAGAATTCATCTAAGCTATGGGATTTATCATCAAACATAAAGAAGATGGCCTCATGCAATTATTCCTTAGTGAGAAGATGATAACAAAGAATATGTTGAGATGTGAAAACTTGACGAATAAATAAATTTAGGTGGCCCATTTACCAAATTTTTGCTTGAGCTAGGTATACTCTTATTAGTAAAAGAAACTTATAAATGTTATATAAAGATAAATAATTTCTAAAATCCTAGTAAAGAGAATTTGTGCCTGCTTTATTTTATTGATGGCTAAGAGAGATATATGATGTTCTTACAAATCCTAAAAAAGTTCTTTACAAACCTTTTCTCTAATCTTAATCCAATGAAGTTGAGATTTTGATTTGAGCACCATGAGTATAGTGAACATCTATAATCTACTTCTATTACTTCAAAGCATACATGTGATCTCTCTCTCTTGAGATTTTTGGAGTTAAGGTTGAGTTTCAAAGAAAATTTAGCTTGGGAAAGCTATGATTGGTGGCTATCTGCACCAGAATAATGGGTGGAAATGGTTAATATAGCACACACATAAATGTGGAGGAAAGTACAATTGATAACACCATTCCTCCAAGCTATCTAACTTGTCTCTAGCACATGGGAATGAGTCCAATTCCACATTGAATGGCCAAGCTAGTTTTGAATTACTCAAGTGAGTAGTGACATGTTACAAAAGCTAAATCTTTTATGACTTAGGATTTGAGTAGGTTGTACTCAACATATGGAAACTATACTTGGAAAGACATTTATGAATGGAAAACACTATAACAAGTAACAACTTGAAATGGTGAAAAATCGATTAGGATACTTTCATATGGTTTTGGAGCCTTAGAGCACACAATTTCAATTTCATTCCAAGGATAGCCTTAGGATCAATGCAAAGGAGAAAGATACTTGCAATACAGGAGTTTAATCTAGGGGCTAGTAATGAAACTAATAAGGGGTTTCTACCAAAGTGCTTTGGAAGAGACAAATACAATGCAAGATGTAATACTAAACCCTAATATGATGCAATGACTTACAAAATGACCTCGAAAAATATGCAAAACAAGATAGAAAGCTTCTAGATGAAATGTGTGCACTTGGAAATATGAAGATGACGAGAAGGTTGTCTAAAATGCTAGAAATTATGACTTTAATGTTGAGTGTGACTCATTTTTTTTCAAGTTCGTGAATGGGTCAGGATTTGGTTTTATGTGAGAGCAGAGTCTAGCAAATGGGTATCCAGGAATTTGTAAAAAGAATTTTGACTAAGTTGGACTCATTCACACAGAAGTGGTAGATCAATCTAGTTGAAAATGTTTTTGAAACTTCAAAGGTATGAATCCTTCTCTCCTCGATCACTCATTCTTGGTTTTAGATCAGCATGTTGAAGTGTAGCCCTGGAGTGTTCACCAGTGTTCAGGTGATAGCACGGCAACTTTGGGCACTTTGACAACTTCTCCAAACTTTCTCTTGATGCGTCTTTAGCCTCGACCACAAATCACACACACCCACAAAGAGGGGAAAATGTTGTTTTGTTGTTGGTGGAAGGGTTTGCCTTGGTCAAACCTTGTTTTGAGAGTAATCAAACTATTAGAAATGAAATGAAATAAGATGGAAAATGATGAATGAAAAAATATGATGTTACAACTCATCACACCCTAGCAATGAAGTGTGCAAACCTGTAGCAGAGATGGCTCAATGGATGTTGACCAGATGCACTTGAATGCAGTCAGTAGATGTGAACTGGATAGATCTTGAATGTAATTCTAGCTTGAATCATAAAACCCTACATCACAATTGTTAGCTCAAAAAAAAACATGATGCTTGATACTTTAATAATGCTCTAAAATGCTTGATAATCTGCTCTTGAATGCATTGAATACTCTTGTGAACTCAAAATTTCTATAAGGATGCTCATTCAACTTGCTAGGTGTAAAATGAATGAAAGAAACTTGCATTTATACTTAATTATGCAAGAATTCTAAAAATTACAACACTACAAGCTGACATCAGATCTAGGAGGATAAAATCCTACCAAAATTTTGAATTAATTTTGATTTTGGGCCACGTGAGACTCGTTCGCCCAAGGTGGCAAATGAGTCCCATTAGGCATAATTTATGGGACCATTTTTAAAAATGCTTAGAAAGGTGTAAAACTAGGTTCAAGACCCAAAATCCTAGGTGGGACTCATTCACCCAAGGTGTCGAATGAGTCCCAAATCACTAAATATGGGCCACACAAGCTGAAAACACCTAAATTATGATTAGATGTTGATTTGTGTCAAGATTTTCCTTGAAAAGATTCATTAAATGAGGCTTGTGGATGCAAAATAAGGCCAATTAAAGCATAAAGAATCCTATTTATTAAATAAAACCCTAGAAAAGTGTGAAAGTGTGTTACAACACTTTACAACACTCCAAATAAGGCACCAATAAGCTCATTTAGTTCACAAGGGCCCAAGACATAATGTGAATATGTTAGACACATTGCAACACTAAATCAAGGCCATGTTAGGGGGGACCTTTTTCTGTCATTACACAACAGTCAAAAGAAATGAATGATTGAGCAATCAATATGGCTCTATCAAGTTGCTTAAGAACCCTATCAATTATTTCTCTAAGGTTACTCCATGTGTACCATGCTAGATATGAGAATGAAAACAATTAAGATTATGATCATAAATCCATATTTTATTATAGAAAAGTACCACACTTCTCTTTCACTAGTTTTCAAACACATATGCAACACACCACATTTATCATAAGTCTTCTCAATCATATTAAATAATTACATAGGATGTAACTGGTCGAATAAATTAAATGTATGACCCATCTCTAGAAGGTAGATCTCTCAACAACACAATTTGAGTCATAAAAATTAATTAATGTCACATGCGAAAGAGAAAGTTGATGACACCAACACAATCCACTTCATGATTGCTATAAAAAAAATGACTAAAATTCTAAATAAAATGTCATGTTGTAGAAGTAAAAACTAAAATAAGTAACCTCTTGTAAGAAAATAATGTTTAGACCTAGAAAATAATAATGAGTGTTATGAATGGAATACTTCTATATGAGGTCTATCAAACCTCAAATGTTCTTAAAAATATAATTTATGAACAAGTGTTGAGAGTCATCTCCTCATTAACCAACTCATCTAAAGTTGAGGAACTATTCTACAAAAACACTTCCTTTGAACTAAATCTACCTATCTATATTAAAAGTGTTGCAACTTGATAAGATTAGTTTTCATTGCTGTCAAAAGTGTGATGAAGATTGTATATGTTTCAAAGATAGCTAATATGTAGAGATGTCTAATAGTTCTAGTCAGTATTGCAATGTTGTGAAAGACTAATAGCTAGTTTGTTGACTAAGTATGATACGAAGGTGGATACACATTTCCTAATGTTTTTTCAGTATGCCTACATTGATATCTTGCCATTCTAGTGTACCACACTCAATGAAAAGCTATAGAAGCTTTGTCCATGGAATTCTCAGTTATATACCTTTAGATAGAGTTAGTATTTTGGTTTGCATCCTTCCATAGAGCAAGATTTGGTCTTGTGGTTCAGAAGATAAGTAAATAGAGATGTGAAGGTATCATATCCAAAGTTTCATGGTATTATACATTTTGTAGTGAAATTTACATGTGACAAAGTCTCGGTCTATGCTCTTGTAGTGCAAAGTGCTTATGAAGGCTTGTTGGAATGCTCTACATTCCTTCAAATGTAAAGATTCGACCAAGCAGATTTGGGGACATACTCAACAATGTCTTATGTATGCAATATGGAAGTTTCAAGTGGCTTGGTGCTCTGCAATTTTAGTTTTCAAGTGAAAAAGAGTTACAATTGATTTTGGATGCCTAATCTTCTATAAAACATATGTCTAGATACTTGCAGTGCTAGTAGAAGATTGTAAAGATCAGTTGTATGATTTTTTGTGGACATTCCACATGTCTCATGGTGTCTAAGGATTGAAGTGCATGAAGATCTATCTTGTTTCCAATATCACACAGTTGTTTCAAGTCATTTTGTGAAGTTATGTTATTTTCGTGGTTGACAGTGGGTATGTTGATGATGTGCACCACTAGTTCATGTTTGAGCGATTTCTATGAAGTGTTTGTATATGTTGTATGGTTCATGCTAACTCATTTTAGAAGAGATGTAAATAATGTTTTTGTGTGCAGTGTTTTTACCCCATCTAGAATGCAAGAAATAAACTCAAGCAAGAAGATAAAAACAAAACAAAACACTCAAGATTGGGCTTAAGATGAAAGTCAAACTTAAAATGAAAATAAGACCAAATTTTACCTTGTTTGAGTTTGATGAAGTTGTTTTCCCTCATTGATGACTTGATATGTGTGCTCCTAGAATGATTTTGACAGCATAACGGCTTGATTCTGCTTGATTTGGATGCAAGGATGATGGATTTTGGTTATGGATGCAAGATGGTAGTGTATGATTGAGAGAGTGAGATGATGAATGATTGAGAGAATGGTTAGGGTTGCAAAAATGGCTAACTATTAGTCATTTAGCAAGGGAGATGGAATGGATGGTGGAGATTGAAAGAGGACAAGAGATCAAGGGTTGAGATCAAAGAGTTGACCAAAGGAATTAAAAATTCATTTTCAATGTGCATGGAAAGGATAAAAGGAATTTAATATTCCTTGGGAGATGGGAGAGGAATTAAAAATTCCTCAAAAGGACCTTGGGAAGACAAAAAGGAATTAAAATTCCTTGGGGGATGGGGAGAGTTGAACAAAGGGTAGGTTGGGATAGCTAATAAATGATTAGGTTGTGTAAGTGAGGGATTAGGCAAATGATTAGGTGGGTAATGAGGATTAATGATCCACTTGCATTTTATGGAGGATGTGACATGAGGAGAATTAAATAAATAGATTATTTATTTAATTCTTTAGAGGAAAAGGGATAAGGGATGGGAGTAAACAATTAAAGGTAATTATTTACTTTAGGCTAATATTATAAAGATGATAGAAGAAATAAATTAGGATGAAAGGATAAGGGATAATGAATATTAATTAAATAATAGGGTATTATTTAATTAATATAGAGGATATGGCATTAGTTGAATTGGGGGTAAATTGACCAAATTACAGTGGTCAATTTTTTAGTGTCTATAGTTTCATCCTTTTTGTATACCTCCAATGAAGATGTAGGTTGACATGCTATAAGTTTCACAATTTCTTATTTATGGTCAACTAAATTTGTATTTTACAAGTGTATAGATGATATATATTAAAGATAAAGTATGTGAATATTATGGAAGTGTGAGAAGATGTATGAGTGCATGAGCAGAGTGTGACGATATCCACTATAGACCTAATGTGTAGAATAGATGACTATCAATGGTTGAAGCCATAAAATCAATCATATTTGAGTTGTTTCTTTTTCAATTAGGGAGTAGTAGCTTCCTTAGGTTTTAGCCCCTAAAATAAAGTTATGGTGTAGTTGCTTCCTTAGGTTTTAGCCCAAAATCAAATTTGTGAACTCTTATTTACTTGTGAGGCTGGATCAGGATAATAGCTCCTAGCAACATTTTTCACTGTGGTTTTTTGCGTGTGGGGTTTTCCATGTAGATCTGGTGTCTATTGTGTTCTTGTGTGTGTGCTCATTTTCTTTCCTTTTTTTTAAGTAGTTGAATGCTTAAATGGCATCGATAGTGATTAATTGGAATTGAATTTTTGAAGCATACTGATTCACCCCTCCTCTTAGTATTCTATTAAGTTCAACAATTGGTTTTAAAGCAAGGTTCCTTCATACAAACCTAATAGTTGAGATAGATCCTATCTTTGGAACACATAGAGAATAAAGCAATTCCCAAAAAGAAGTTCTCTCAAGAAAGATAGGCCATACTTCAAAAGGAGGATGATGAATTTGAATTTGAATTCAATAAAGAAGATTATCTAGTGGATTATGAATGAGAACTCATTTCTAATCTAAATTATCTAGATGAAGAAATAAAAAAGAATGAATAACTTTAGTACAAACTTGAAAAATCAGAGAAAAAAATTAGAAAGTTGAAATTTCAAGTTGAAGAAGGTAAAAGAATTGAAGAGTGACCGAATATCCAACTCATTGAAAAAACTATTGAATGTTCCAAGCTTGAAGAATAGATTGTCTCCCTAAGGAAAGAATTGGAAAAAGAAAGACAAAAAATTGACAAAGGACTAAAGATGAAAGGAGGTTCTAACATTATTGATGAAATCATCAACTCTCAAAAGTCTTCAAAAGAAAAATCTAGTCTTGGTTTTGAGAAAAGTAAAGTCCCAATAACTAGTGCTTCTATAAACCTATAGGAGAATTTCAAAGTAGAAGGAAAGTCTAAAATAAAGGAGGAAAAATCTTGCATTAAAGAATCTAAGAAGACAACCTCCAAAGATGCAAGTTTAGATCAAGAAAAGAAGATAGATAGCAAGAAAGAAGGTGGATTCATTCTATTCTGGAGATAAAGGAGATTTAAAGGTCCTCCACCTGCTATTCAACATTCCCCTATTAGGTTCACTCAATCTTTTCAAGGTTATTGTTATTCTTACAATGAATTTGTGCATAAGGCTATAATTGTAGATATAGAGAAAGAAGGAATGATCACATGGGTAGAAGATCATTTGTGGCTCAAAGAAATGATGTTGTTTCATTTCATGGTTATTGCTATGCATGTAACAATTTTGGTCATAAGGTTGCATAGAAACATATACTCATTCAAATGCATAGAAACACATCTAATGCAACATATAGACTAGATTGGACACACAATACAAATTGGGAGGAATAAAACCTCACTCATGGGACCAATCTCATATTATCACAAAAAAATTCTTATTGTACCTTAAAATTGAACTCTATCTAGTTGAAATACTAAGATATCCAACATCCCCCATAAAGATGAATATAACTCAATTTCCATTCCTACCATAGCCATTTGTTAGCAGGTCAAGGGCTAGAATAGATCTTATTGCAAGCTACTGCAAAAGATTCATGGAGGACAACAAAGGCATTAGTTTTAATTAGGAGACATGTCCCTTCATGGAAATGCACATATATTTGCAATGTAAATAATAAATGATGGACGATATATATGTAGATAGAGGGATAGATATAAATATATATATAAGGAATATATGAGTAGAGACTAAGACCTGCCTTTTGTATATGGTTATAATATAATATAAGGAGATATAAGGAGTTGTCTACATATATGTTATGGATGAATGAATTGTTCTTTGTTGTTAATATAGTAAATCTTTATCCGTTCTTTTGAAATCCTCACCACAAATGCTTGTTTCTCTTATTGTATCATCTAGGATATAAAATTACTACACAAGATACCCTAGGATATAGATCTCTGGACTATACCTCCCCATTCTTCTTTCCAACACCATCCATTATCTAAGTTTAAGCACAAATGACCACAAGGCTCTAACCTTAGTAAAAAATGGTAGTTATATAGCTCCATCAATGCCTTAAGGTTGATCAATACTTTTCACTTCCCCTTTCCACCTATGATTCAAGGAACTACTTTATAAATTCTTCCTATTCATTGGATCGTGCACATCTTATACTTATCAATAAAACTCATAAACAAGAATCACTTCACACCACAAGAAACATGAATATATACACCTACAAATTCAATCACAATTGAACACACCAAACTTATTTTTGGATATAATTGAACAAGACATTAGTCTCATACTTAATTACAAATTATAACACTATGCTATATACCATATTAGGACTTTTTGACAACTCCGTTTATTGATTTTCCTCATTACTCTACTTTATTCTAGCATAATTTTCTAAGGTGCAAGTATTCTATAATTCAGCAAGGTTTAACCTTACATTATTTGGGATTTATGAGATTCTTGAATCTTTTGTCCAAATTTTATTGGTTTCTTTGGGCTAGTGCTTGAGTTCTCCCTAATTTCATTTTGGGGTTTCCTTCTACCACATATCTTCATTATTCCTCATGATCCCACCATGAAAATTCATGGCTCCAATTAACCAATTGAATTGGTTGTAGTGCAGTTGGATCATACATTCTAAATTCCTCTATCCTTTAGGTGTATTCTCTCCAATGTATTATCCTCAATTCTCATACAACCATCAAATTTATGTAATTAGAATGTACACTTGTTGGAATTCCTAGTACATAGTTGGTCTTCCCTAATTTCCTTGTGGGACACTTGGCTTCTCCATTTATTCTTGGTGGTCTTTTAATAGGTGCAATTGTGCACCATCACCATGTACAACATTAAATTCTAGTGAACTAGAGCATCCCCCTTTCACATAGTTTGGACCATCCATGTTGAAAAAATCCTACATAGTCTAATATGTTCATCAAGGCATCATGCCACATGAATTATCATGAAGTTTAAAATTTAAAGTTTCAATTATTTAACAATATTAGTCCAAAATACTCATTCAATAATAATCACTCCAAGTCCTTGTTATCTATTATTACACACTTAAATAAGTTCATCAATTCATGAATTCTTTACAAGATAATCCATGTGGTGTTCAGTTTAGTAAAAAGTAATCTTTAAAGTTAGAAACCAAAATTTAGTAACCTTAATATGGGTTGCTTTTATTAATAAGAAATAGGTTACCCAAATTTTTACATGATAATAACAACTTAACATAGAAATTTATTATGTATTCAAGATGCATGTACAAAGATATCATGCTAGTTTATAATTTCATCAGTATGCAAAATAACTTAGATTCAATCCATGACATATTATAGTGGTCAAGGATTATCTTCTCTATTAAATGGAGACCAATGGGGTGTTACAACCTTCTTTAAAGACATTATCTAATTTCATAATATTAGTTCATATTTTTAGGTTGAATTTGTGAGCACAAAAATGACATGCCATGTATTGGATCCTCTTGATCAAAAATTTAAGTTTCTCCATAGACACAAGCCAATCACCTTCTAATGAATCATTATTCATCATTTTTCACATGGAGGAATTTAAATGGTGTATCTAAGTCAAGTATAAGAGTACATCACCCTTAAGTAATTTCACAAGGCAATCAAACCTTAGTCTACCCATCGTCTACATATTTTTTTTTAGGTCAAAGTTTCATTTTTATAATTCAAAGATCATTTTAATACACAAAGTTCATTTTCATATGTTCAGATCTAATCTTGGGTTAATTTTATAATGTAGATTGAACTCTACCTATTTTTTTTAAATATCCTAAATTAATATTTCATCCTTATGTTTTTATATGTCTAAGTTTAAGCAATTTTGAACTGAAATTCAATAGTTATGATCAAAATGATAGACAACTATCCTTTGAGAGTTCAAATAAACTACTTGTACTTTAATTCCTTTTAAATATCCTTGGTAGCGGGCTCATGCGATGAAGATGGAGCAGTGGAGACAAGGGGATAATGGGGTGGAATGGATGGGGGACTGTGATCTTGAGGTGGACTAGATAGGATGGTAGGATCTTGATCTAGAGAAGGGGATATGTTGGCATGCTTTGGATTAGACTCTTGGCATGACGCATCTTGTGTGGATGGCAGGATGATAGAGTGTTTGAGAGACTCTTCAAGTTGGGGAGATGGAAGGATGGAGGATTCGATGCAGTCATCATAATGGATTTGGGCATCGTCGATGGGTTTGATGACTCTTGCAGTAGGAGGTGGATGTTAAATGGATTTAGTAGATGTGATGGTAAGGGATGGGGACTTAGTGGAT